>JAQFYM010001776.1:0-29222 GCA_034694785.1 Agrenia bidenticulata | reverse complement strand
ATTATCAGGATATAAAAATAAAACTTGATACTCGCGATTTTGAGAGTTTCGAGTTTTGAGCGAGTTCCGAGCGTAAAGAAATGTTAAAAATGTATCCGAGCTACCGATTAGAGGGTATTGAGTTGACCTGATCAAGAATACCTATTTTTCCATCTAATAAACGATAAAAAATATAATATATATAAGAAAATCAATCAAACAATTTATTGCAATTGTTGTTCAGTTTATGCAAAAAACTAATATCGTATATATATCGACTTTACGTGGCTGTTTACTACCCATACAAAGACAAATGATTTGACTGAATGCTCATAAGTAGACACGTTTAGTAATCTGGCATCAAATTTTATAAAGAAAATTTTAAAAAAAGTAACATAAAAAAAAATACCAATTTCTTAGAAAAACTATATGAAAAAAAAGACACTTAATATACGTGGGGAAAGTTCGTTCTGTACAACGCCGTGACTTATCACGGACAGCAACAATTTTTCGGGCTTTTAAAATTTTTAACACGAGTTATACACAAGTATAAAAAAAAAGTGCTTGGCATCAAAAAACGAAAAAATAAAAACGCTCTAACACTTTTTTAAAATTCACAACTGGAAAACAAAAAAAGAAATTAAGCTACTTTGACAAAAACTTGATAGTCAAAAGTAAAAAAAAAAGACGCTAAATACTTGTACGCGTTGTTTTTTTATTACGTTATATTTGCGTAACATCCTAGTAGAACTTTTATTTGTATATATACAAAAAAAAGCTATTAAACTATTCATCAAAACTAAAAATAAATAATAAAATACAGTAGAAATTTAAAACTTAGAATAAAACTGTAAATATAATGCTAATAGTCTTTTTAATTTTTGCAGTGACACTTGGTGCTGTTGACTCCTTATAAAAGCAAATATTACACATATGTTGTAAAAACAAATGTACTGTGCATTTTTATCAGTATTTAAATAAATATCGGAGGGAATAATAGGTAGAACAAAGAATAGTCAAAACTTTTTATTTATGTATTTTGATATTATTTTCTTTTTTGAAGCAACTTCTTTAGGCTTGAGCACTTGGTTGTTTTCACTTTTTTTATATATACACGCATACTTGTAAACGCTGCGAACAATAGATACGATACTCTAGAAAAAAAAAGTAAAGAAATATATAGTATACTTTTATTGCTTTACTTCTTGTATGCCTCGAATAAAACATATTATTTTGTGCTTGACACACAATGGCTAAACAAAAAAAATGTGTACACGGCTTTGTAATTCTATAATTGCAAATTTGTGCTTTAAGTGTAAAACAGCTTAACATATACTTGCAAGTCAACATGAATTTTTCTTTTCCTCACGAAACTAAAAATGGCACGCAGAAATAGTTTTAATTGCTTTTTTGCGAATTTGCGCATAGGAATATTAATACAAAGCACACCTGTATGCAAATAAAAGAATGGAAAAACATACAACAAAAAAACAGTTGTATAAATACAATGGCAAATTTACTTATAACTTTATATTTTGAAAAAAAACCCTATTTATAATGAACAAAAATTTAACAAAATAGAATCCAAACATTTTAGCACAGGTTGGCTTCACAACCAACTACTATAAGACGCTTTAACAGGTTTTTAGTTACTGATAAAAAACAGCACTTTAAAAGTGATTTTCTACACTAAAAACTACGTACTGTCTGATAATTAACAATTGCAACTCGGTGCCGTATTTTGTACGCAGAAAGATTATACGATCAGTATTTTTGTAGTTCATACATAAATTCTCGAAAAGGCAAAAAGTAAATACTTGCATAAAATCAGCACAATACAAATACAAATCAAACAAAGACAAGAAGGAAAATTGTACCATGCAGCATAGTTACATTTTATATATTTGAACTTGTTCAACAAACAACTTGTATGTAAATAATAAGTTTAAACATATCATTTGTTTTTTTTATGTATGTATATATCGTTAGTTCTATTTCTATGTTGGTCTTGGAGCTTTAAAAAACCCGGATTTAGATCACCAAGAGCAACTACAATAAAACATTGTTTTGTTAGTATGTTTCTTTATATTCCAAAAAGTACAGTGACAACCTCTTTATATGTAATTTTTGCCCAAAAACACATAAATTGTGTGAATCATGGAATACACTGATTTTGTTTTTTTATTTTGTATAATGAAGCGTAAAATAAAGACCTCTGAATATGTTTTAATAATATGCAAATGTATAATAGATATTTATAACATTTGTCATAATGTGATATCTGTACTTATATGGGTTTTTAATCTATCAGGTATGTCATTATGTTAAAATATTTATTTCGTGTGAAACAATAAAAAAACTAAATGTATAGAAGGTTTTATATGCTAACGAATATCTTATGTTGCATGTTTTCTAGCATATTTATTTCTAACTATACAGCACTTGCACACGCTTTTGTTTGTAAAATACAGTATGTAATCTAGCGTAGTTATATAACGCATATATTTTAGTCAACTGCATTTAAAAAATGCATTTTTAAGTTAAAAATACTTATAGTTTTTTAACAATAAAAAATAAACAGTAAGTTTTTGTTTTTTGTTTGTTATTGCTTTAATCTATTTTTTCTTAACTATATAAAATTTCTTAAAAAGAAAGTTTTTGCATACACTTAGAAACATTTTTTGCATGACAAAGAAATCCTGTTACAAAAAGATAGGACTTTTATGTTGCGTTACACACGGCAATTACAACTTTTGTTAAAGTACGTTTTAATGTATAAAAAAAACTTACAGGGACTTCAATTGTTAATATGCAAAAAATATAAGATATGACTAAAACCCATCTCTCAAAATGATGGTCAAAAAACAAATGGTTATGCGCGATCCTTCTTTCTCCGTCTCCGCTCCCCTCTGTTTATCTTCCGGCAGGATATCAGAACTGCATACTAGTAACATCAAATACCCGTGTACTATAAACTGTGTAAGTTTTTATCAAATACTCTCCTACCGGTTATTTTGTAAGTCATGAAGTTGCAAATTTCCTGTATTTCTAAAAGCCTAAAAATGCACTTATATATGCATTTTGTGACAAAATACACCTTTTTCTTGCGAATAACACAATTAGCTTACTAATAGTGGGTTTTATTTGCAGCGGAATATATCAAACGTTTATAAGTATGTTAGTAAAACAAAACGTTTAAAAACGTAATTTTAGACATGTATTATGTATATATATAGTATATTAGTTATATAATGTACTACATGTGTGTTGCTGTTAGATATACCATTAGTTATTTGTTAAAAAAATGCATACAAGGTATAAAAATATAAAGCTTTTGTTTTTTTATACTTGATTCAAGTATTGTAAATGTATTTATTACTGCCTCTAGCAGAAATTATTACAACGAACGTACCTGTATATGTAAAGAGTGCCTAAAAGAAAGAATCCATTTTATCATATCAATTATATAAAAATTTTTGGGATGCTTTTATTAATTGTAAAAAAAAAGACTATTTCAATATAAGTCACATATTTTGAATGCTTGTGTGTTTTTACTTTTTTGATTTTTAAGTGAAATATAAAAAGAAAAAAAAAAACGTTTGTAACTAATACAAACACAAAATAACACAAAATGCGTTAATGATTTGCGGGCAAAAACACAGCAACTTTTTATTATATAGTATTTTATAACCTTTTACAGTTTAATGTTCAAAAAAATCAAAATTGCAACCAATTTCACATAATTTTCTATTTATTGACGCCATGTTGCTACTAATTTTGTCGTTTTGTGAAAAAAAGTGTATTTGTTGCGATAGAAATCGTCCATGTGCAAACGTTTACGCCTTTAATACAGCTAACAATGTCGATTGCAAGGAATTTTTTCAAGTTTTCTAACAATAGTAACATTTGCTATTTTATAAGTCACATACATGACAAATGTCGACAATTTTCCACTATACAACGTCACATTGCTATTAATGTTGTTTTTGTTTGTAATTAATATAGTCAAGTCTGTCTACAAAAATAAAAAAAAAATATTTTACTCTAAAATTTTAGTTTTTTGTTTTATAATCTATAAAAAAAAATGCCATCTGCAAAGTCACAGGTAGTTTTGTGACTTAAAAAAAATATAACGTAACAAGGTCGTTAAATTCATGCAGTTTTGTGCAATAAATATAGGTTATATAGACAAAAGATTGCAAATAAACTAGGCTGATCTGATTTTTGTTTTGCACAGACATAACAAATACAAATGTCATAGTAATATGCATTATGAAAATACAAACTATGTAAATTTTGTAAGTCTATGACAAAATTTCCGCGACAAAATGTTTGCGACATAATTTCCACGACAAAATGTTTGCAACAATATGTCCGCGACAAAATGCCCGTGACAGAATGTTGACGTCATAAAGTCTGCGCCAAAATGTCCACGACAAAATGTCCGTGACAAAATTTCCGCAAAAAAAATTTAAAGGAAAAAATGTCCACGACAAAATTTCCAACTAAAATTGACGGGAAAAACCCTTAATGAAAATGACTGTGTCTAAATATGTTACATATTGACCAAAAAACGTGTACGGATCAATTACTTGAACGAAATACCAAGACAAATGTATCGGGTTACAGCTTCACATGTAAAAAATCGGACATAATGTATAAAAATAAAATACGGAATGCAAATACTATGACATATTTGCGTGAGTTTAATACGTCACAACAGAATATTTAAAAACAAAATTCAGCATAGAGGTTGGTAATTACAGCCCATGTCTTAAATATAAACATTGTTTTTATGATAAAAACTCCCCTACGTCATAACTTAATACTTATAGAGTTCTTAGAAAAACAAACGGGAAGAATGACCGGAATTTACTTTAGACTGTAAATCTTTAGTATGAAAGAAATTTTTAAAAGTATATATGGATTAAAAATGTTTTAACATCATGTCAGCAATTTTTGTATGTAGACATTATATACTGGATGTAATTTATGTTAACATTTTGTTAAAAGCATTTTTTCAGCATTCTTTTTCGTACATTTTATCGCATAAAATGTATCAAAAGACAAGGCTGCCATATTTCTTATTTTCTTACCGTCACTCATTGACCATTTTATGCCGAAATTTTAGTTTTTTATTAGTTTTTGTAACAGAAATGTTATGCCGAAAATATGATTTTAAGCACATTTTTTTCTAGAATTTTATCCCGGAAATGTCTCAGGAGTAAATCTGGTTCATTCATTTTATACCAAAAGAACATTTCTTGGCAAATTTGCGGAAAAAATATTCTCCATACATTTATGTTGAATACATCTTTGAACCGGATATTTTCTGTTAGACCTAAAGTGATAAAATTTTTTGCGAAAAAATATTGCGGACATTTCGTGATACAATATTTTCGAAATAAATATGCGCGGACATCTTGTTCGTTGACATTTTGTAGCGGAACTTTTTTCGTTGATATTTTGTCGCGGAAATTTTTTCGCGGACATTTTGTCGTGGACATTTGTCGCGGCGAATTTGTCGCGAGCATTTTGTTGCGGACATTTTGTCGCGGACATTTTGTCGCGGACATTTTTCGCGGACATTTTTTCCCGGTCATTTTGTCGCGGACATTTTGTCTGGTCACGATCAAAAATACGGGTTTCTGCAACAATATTTGTGCATTTACAATGTTGAAACGCAATCTGGCAGGTAATACAGAATTTATTATTTTTTATTTTTTATATTTATCTGTTTACTTACAATAGTCTATTTAAAAAAAAATCTACGAATATTTTTTTTTTACAAAGACTATTTATTCGAATACCTAAAAAAAAACACATGACTCATTTTTTTTTAGCACTCGAAAAGCCGAATTTGTACACCCTGTAGGTTTTTCAAAGCTATTCATTTTTAAAATGGTTCGGCGCTTCTTGTTCCAGAAAAAAAACTACTATTACAAAGATCAGGTACAAATATATGTTTGTTTATTTTTGTATTTTTTAAATTTACGCTAAGTGTCACCCAGTATTTTTATCACGAAGTCGCCAAACTATTTGTGGGGAGAAAAAGCACAATAGTCTTTTAAACTACTATTATTTTGATCTTTGTATTCACAAAGAAAAAAAAAGAGATTTTACACAAGATATATAGTTGTTGCGCTCTATAAACGCATATTTGGTTAGGCTGTTTATTTATTTTTGCTTTGATTAAATTACTTTCCCGTTTACCATGCTGGATTTTTTGTTTTTTTTTATTATTATAAATAACAAAAAAAAACCTGAGATATACAGGGTTCTGGGATTTAAGGCTCGCGGCGGATAAACACAAAAAAATAGCGCTGTTTTTTATTGCCGAATTGTGGGGTGTATTTTTCTCTAAAGTAAAATACTTTTTACTTATAATAAAAATGGCAAAATAGATAGTCTTGTTGTAAAACACATTATTGTTGCATTTTCAATACATTTAGAATTTTATTTATTTTGTTTAATTATAATAAATTTTATATGTTTTGAATCTTTATAATGAGCTGTATATGCGTATAATATTGCAATGTAATAGTTTTCTATTTTAAACAAAAAAACAAAAATCAATTCTTATAGAAATTTTGTTTATATGGTATTTAAATTTTATGTCAATGTCTGTAGTAAACCTTAATGCGTTTTATTCAAAATCATACCTTATTTGTGGAGTACTATGATGTTTTTTACAAAAATATTACTTATATGTTGCTGTAACAGTAAAAAGTTAGTCTACTGCTTGCATCGTTACACAAAAAATGCTGGCTATATGCAAACTATATTTAAAACTTACAAATTCTATATTCATTTATTCATACCATACATAAATATATTAGATGACCCTTATAATACTTTTTACTCTATGATAGTATACTATAATTCCTTTACAAGCTCATACCTGCAGCAATAAATTGACAAAAAAAAATTAAAAAGAAAAAAAGTGAACAAACATACAGTTTTCGTTTTTACAAAAAACAATTTCAAGCGGTAACAAATATGTTTGTTTTTTATATTTAAAATATTCCCATTTTATTTTATTTTTGGATCTTCGCTGCATTTTTTTGTATTCTCCAGTTCATGATAAAGATCAAAATCGTTTTTTTTCTCGCTAAAAAAATAAGAACTGGTATGTATATATGTTTTTGGGTGATCATATTTTTTCAAGTATTCTTTGACTAATCATATCGTTAAGTAATGTAAGAAAAAAAATAGATAGCCGTGGACTAGACAAATTGTACTACGTTTAATAAATACGGCATACAGTGCTTTGAACTTGTATATTACACTTGACCTGTCTGAAAAAACTTAGACTTGTTTGTTTCTACTTGGCATATAAATATGTGTCAGAATTAAAACTTGATATTATAAAGCACTTTAACTAGTGCAAGTATACTTGGCACTAATAAAATTACTGCATAATGATGTAGAAACGCTGCTTTCTATACTAGTCTAAGTATATTTATCATAAAATATGCAACCAAGTTTTTTTTACTGAAAAAAAATACCTGACGCATAAGTTTTATGCTAAGCATAAAAATAAGAGCAAATGCAATCATTAGCGTACCCAAAAGGGGTGAACCGGTGTACTCATAATAAGTATAAAAATACGCTTTTATATAGGGGGGTCTTTTTTTGTGCTGAATTTTTTGATTTTTATGTATCGAAATAAAACATTTTTTAAAAAGGTTTTGTAGAATTAATAATAATAGTTTTAATATCACTAAATATTCTTTAAGCCTGTTGATTTCTACACAAACTGACTACTTCCCGCATCAAGAAAACCCTAGATACGCCACTGACTGCAATGCTGTATCGATGTCTAGTAATGTTTAAAGGAACGCCTCCGACATAAAAATTATTTTATATGTAAATGTGATCACCGGCAACATTGCATCGATTTATTGTAAACTAATAAACATGCGGGGTTTCTTTTGCATAGAAATGGCTTTTACTATGAAAAGCTAAAGGAAAATAGATTTGTTGACACATAACGACAAAAATTATGCTAATATGTAGTATGAATTAAATTCACATAAAAATTTTTTTGTAAAAACAATTAAAGTGATACAAATACATTTTTACTTCCATAGCATGCAAATTTATGCCAAAAAATAACCAAGGTTTCCCCGACAACTCAAATCTTAAAAGTTGTTTTGGTAGAGGTATATTGCATCGTACACAAAAAACTATGGTTGTTCTACTTGTATGAATTGGATTATTTATGTTGTTTTTGTGCTCGTGTTTTTTTATAAATAAACATAACATGTTTTTTTTGTTATCCGTTCTTCGATTACATGAAAATAAATATAAATTAAATACCCCTAAAAAAATATAAAACATGAAGATATTTTTATTGTAGCTATAAAAAAAACAATTAATCATATGTATTAGCAAGTTAAATTACTACAAGTATTGGAAAAACAAGACTAAAATAAGTAGCACAGACGCCAATAAAAAAAATGGCAAAACGTGAAAAAACAAGAATTTGGACACACTTAAAAAAACGGTATTTTTTATTTGTGCAACATGTCAAATTAAAGAAATACTGTTTTTTTATATTTTGTTTTGCCTAATTTATGTTTACGCGCTACGCCTGATTTGCGTTTTGTGCCTGATATCATCTAAGTAAAACGTAGATAAAACAAAACATAAATATTGCAAGAAATAATAATGTATGTGAAACTCAAAAATTTGATATGTTCTTTTTTGGTTTTGCAAGAAATGACGTCATTTTTCAATTTTTATAATTTAAAAAAAATTATTTTTATAAAAAAAACATTTTTAAAATCACAAAGCCATCTTAATACTAATTGGTTGGTTTTTATTGTCTTTTGTTGCTACAATGTATCATGTTATCGTGTTTTACCTTTACTTTTTGAACTGAGGTATCAGGCACTGCACGAATATCAGGCAAAGCGCCTGACAAAAGAGTTGTTTGTTTTTTTTCATTTGTCTTTCTATTATTTTCTCTGGCTAGTATCATGTTATGAACCGTACTTTAGGCCGTTGCTTTGTTTTTTTATTGTTTCTTTTTTTGTAAGCAGAAACAAACTTTTTACACATAAACGTAATATTTACAAAATAAAAATTTTTCTTAATGCATGTTTGCTATTATAAAAAGATGCATTTTTTTTACTTTACAGCTTTACATTTTTTATACACATAAAATTACAATATAACAAATATTACCCTGTATAAAAAAAACTTTACAATTTTCTCGCACCGTAAAATACGTAAAAAAAGAAAATTGACATGTTAAAGATATAAAAATACAAAAACGTATTTACAGCGCAATTAACTGCCTCCACGCTACTTTTAATGTTTGGATTAATCGGTACTTAAAAAATTCAAACAAAAAATCTTTGGCGTTTACATCTATAAAAAAAATATGTTCTATATATTGCTATTATATATACAAAACACTATATATTGGAATTTTTTTTGGGCATACTAAGTAATAGTAACTTTATTTTTAAATCTACTCGTTTAATAGGTAATCCTCAAAGGAAAAGGCTCAAAAAAAATTTATATTCTCTTGTAGTTACATAGTTAAAAATTCTAACAAAAATTGCTATCAGCATTTATTCATTTTTATCATCTGCAAATAGCGTGTTATTCTAGTTTTCTATACGTAAATAATGATGGATGGTTAGTTAGTTGGTCATTATGTTTAGTTGTGAATTTTTATTAATCCAATGAGTTTTTACTTTAAACGCTTACTTAACTCCAATTTTTAATCTCATGCATCTTTATAAAAGATACTACATATTAAATGCATTAACTATATTATAATGCATAAATTGCACATTTATTATGTTCTGTATTATTTATTTATATGTAAAATTGTTTGCGAATAGTTAAAATGTTTGTTGTATTTATATCACTGTTTACATTTAATTGTATTTTTCTTTGGAAAAAAATATACAGCTTTCTGTCTCTGCTTATACAATTTTGTATAAAGTCACGACAGAATGTTAATCAATATTTGTTTTTCTGCTCCTTTTTATGCAAATTATACGCCAAAATTATTGCTAGATTATTTCTGGGTGAAAATTACAATTTAGGCAAAAAATATTAAAAAAATTATAGACAATATCTAAAATGCATATAATATTCTATAAGATAACCGCTTTGTCTTGTGCTACAAAAGGCTATTAAAGTCATGTATATTTATTTTGAACCATTAGTGTAATTGTTTTCGTGAACAAAATTTCAACATCGTATTATAAGCGTTACCATTTTTACGTGAATATGCACATTTTTTGCCTAAAATATATCGTATTTATTTACATAGATATGTTTCTTTGTTATTACTTTTATAATATCTAATGCACAAATCTTTAAATAACCGAAAACGCTGTTTGCATTTGTGCTGCTTTTTTTACCATAACCTTGATGTAGTTAGAAATACTTTTTTGTTGCGCAGCAGTACGTTAACGATACAATTTACTTTTTTAGCTGCCGTCTTTGCAGTATCGAAACAGAACTCATAAATTGTGGCATAGCGTAAATGATATTCTGTACTATGTTTACACATTAAAAATGCATAAAACAGCTTAGCACAGTACATATAAGTTAGCAAAAGTTGTATGTTTTTTTGCAGCTTTTAACTTTTCATTGTAGAATACAGTTATGAAAAAAAGTTAAGTGTATAGTGTATCTAAAAATAGTAGATTTGACTTGCTAATCATTATAAAAACAATAAATATGCTTTTGATACACGAAAAAAGCAAATCAAAGACTCGGTCTTTTTTATATTTTTATTAGCATATTCAAAAAAAAAAATTGAGCATTGTTATGTGTATATTTAAGCTATATCTTTGTTTGTATTATTTTTAAATATAGCTGTATGCTTAACACATACAAAATTTATGGGTTTAAAAAAAATCTATGTTGACGTTTATATTTGTTTTTTTTGTATATTTAAATTAAATTAAACTGCGAAAGGATTTTCATATCAGAGTAAAAAAAAATAAAAAGACTCAAATGCAATTACGTGTTTTATTATACTATTTTATACAAATTTTATAATAGCTCTAAAAATGTTATGGCTTAGAACTATAAAAAGCTTTAGAGAAAAAAAATATATAATGAAATAAAAATTTTATATTTTATGCGCTGCGCTGCGCTGCGCTGCGTTGCTTTTCGGTTATTACGTAGTATCATACTTATAAAAAATAAAATTTAGCTATATGCGTTTCTTACATTTATACATTTATAATTTTATAAGTAACCTTTATATAGTATATTTTTTTTGTAATCAAATCATTGAGCATCTACATTTATTTTATAAGATTGTTTTTCGACTACAAATCTAGTTCAATATATGCAAATAGTATTTTTTTATACTGAACCATAAAACGTCGTTTAAACTCTTGGCGTTTGCATTTCATACGCAACTTTTGAGTTGTTTATATATGTTTTAAACGGTTCTTACTACGCAAAAACTATTTAATTTTTTTTAAAAAAACCTAATGATTTATTCAGTTTTGTTACGCCAAAATATACTATACTAGTGTTGCAGTAGCGTACTATGGAATGATGGTGGACGGCTCACCTCCTCCTCTTCAACACAAATATTTACGCCTGAATTTAAGGAGGGCTCTTTCTTTGTGCTGAGATTTTATTTATTTTAAGCATCGTGAAAAAAAAAAATTATTAAAATTGAATACAAAAAAAAATATAAACTACTAGTCATCGATAAAAATTTTTTATCATCCTGTGTTTATAAAACACTGACGTCCCCTTGGCTCAAGGATTTTTTGGGATCGCCACTGTAGTGTTGTAAAAAACAAATAATTTAGGCTTGTTGTGTCGTTATCGTACTGTCCTTTTCAAAAATGCATTACAGTTTTTTTTATACTAGATGTCGTTTTATCTGTCGTAAAGACTGCAACGAATGTTATATCATAGTAAAAAAATACGTATTGTATATAAATATTATCAATGCGATTATGTAGTATACATTAAGTACTGTACAATGGATCATGACAAGGTAAGATTTTTTTATTAAGCGAATAGTTTGACTGAAAAAGCTGTATAAATGTGTTCATAGAATTTTTTGTGCACCAAATATATAAAAAAACTTATTCCTTCTTTAACGTAAGTAACCCTTTTATAACCAAAAATAATGAAATACAAAAGAACATCTTCTACGTGCAAAAACTGGACATAAGGATAAAACTTTTTATAGCTATTGCAACTATTTGTCGTATACAAAAATTATAGCCAGTGGTGCACTCATAAAAAGTGTTTGATTTTTTAAAAGTATTTTTCATCCTATTATATATTAATGCTTTGTAAATGAAATTTCTCTGTCTGGTTTAAATCGCATTTTCTAACTTTATACTAGAATCGATGTGCAATAAGGCGTTTCGTTTACATTTCGAGTTTAGTTACGTAAGCTATGTAAACTTCCACCGTTGCATATTTATATATGCATTTCTGTTACAAAAAAAAACATTAACAATCTTAAAATACAAATGCTTTTTTCTATTAAAACAAACAAAAGTAATTGCAGTTTTGTCCTTGCAAAACCGAAGCCAAGTGTTTTTTGTTCTCTTTTTGTCTCTAAAAAAACCATAAAAAATGTGGAATAAGCTTTTTTGGATAAGGCGTAAAAAGATTTTTTACTATAGATAAATAGTTATGGCAATGCCTGTTACTGTTTTCATGTGTACAAAAGTTACGTTTTTTTATAAATGAACATATATTTCACCCCGATTTTTGTATAAATAACCTATTGGAGTAGTCCGTGAGGTATCTGGTTAAAAAATACATATATAACAACTTACAACTAGTGGTATATATGTACAATCGTATATCGAACAATAGTGTTTTGCTGTTTTTTGTTGGCGTACATAAAATCGTGTTATTAGCTATATATAAGCAGTAAATTTTGTATTGCAAGATACGGCGTTATATCTGTGTATTTTTGCATTAAAACTTGTTAAACCTATAATTTTTTACACAGGCACAAATAATAAGAATATATTTGTTTTTCTAAATTTAATAAAAAAAAATATATGTTTGTTTATTAGATGTAAACCTCAATTTTTTATGTTTTCTGTATATTTGTAGATACCTTTTTCGAATGTTTAAACCCAATAGAAATTAACCAGCGAACGATACAAAAAATATCTAAGAAATATGTAGATAAACCTTCTTGATATTGCAGAGCATTTATACCCAAAATTTTTCAGCCGAAAAGACATCACACAAACAGGTTCAAAAAACATGCTTAGACATGCTTGTTTTTTTTAGCTTTTTTATGATTGTTAAAATTTTTTTGTTGAATGCTTGTGTAGGCTTTAATTTTCTATTTATGCTAGCAACTGTGAAAATCACTTATAAACTAGACTAAAAAAAAATACACTGCAAACTAAATAATAATATGTTTTTATTGTATTTTTTTGGATAAAGTAATCGAATAAGAAAAAAAAAACTTACAACTATATATCAAATTTATTGAATATAATTATGAATCTTTAAGTCTGAAACACAAAACAAATTGTTTTATATTAAATGCGCCCATTTTTGTTTATCATATATAATTTGTATATCAGTTCTACTTGAATTCAGTCATCTCTTCTTGTTATTAGTCCTGTTCTACAAAGCTGTTTTTTATGATATTTATTACGTCCTGTCTATACCTTTACCTAATATATATGACACAAAGGTCAGTGTTTTGATTTTTCCGCCTCTTTTGTAATTATCAGTATTTTGTAACTATTTTTTATAATTTTTAACAAATAGGTTACCCCCTTTTAAAAAATTACCAGCTTATTGTAATTTGATTTCCTATTAAATTTTTTTGCTTAAGAGATTCACGTGTGCTTTCGTATGTATTAAGCTTTTCACTGTCAAAAAAAAAAAATGTTTGTTATATTTACATCCTCGGTTACATTTTGCAATACGATTTAGGCTAGTATTTTACATTTTGCTGGACAATTTACTGTTTCCTACATTGTTATAAAATAATTGATGTAAACTATAAACTCTTTTGTTGATTTTTGTCTGTAAGACGCAACTCAAGATTATAAAACCATATTTCTACTAAATATTTTTTTCTTATTTGTGTGGCATAGTTCGCGCATTAAAGTTATTAATACACAGCACTACGTTAATCTGTCATATAATTCTCTAAAACACCTCTATTATGCTTGTCGTGTTTGCATTTTGTATAATATTTGAATATAAAAACCGAATTATCAAGCATAAAAAGATATCTATATATTTCTTTGCCTAGTAAACCTATTTTATTTTTACGAAGTGTTATCACGTGACAACGTTAAGCTACAAAGTAATCATCGACTAAATTTTTTGGCACAAGAATCAATGCAGTGTAAACATAGTAAGCATATATATTACACGAAGCTTATACATATACCCCTCTTAATCTGCTTTGTTGTTTTGTTACAAGTTTTGCTTTCGCATGAGCTGCTTTTATATAACTTCTTTCTAAAATTAGTACCCACTTGTTATTTAATAGCACTTTGACTTTTTCTTCTTTTATAATGTCGTTTTTTCTACTATTAACATTTGAATCTATACATATATTAGTTATTATTTTAAGAGTTTTTAATACAATGATGTACTTGTAAAACACGCAAATCATGTTTACTTTCATGCTCATTTTTTGTGGACTTGTAAACATCCTACTGAGATGATATTTGTTAATAATTTTTGTCTGCTTTGCAGGTTCACTTAAAAATTACCATTACGCATAAAACTGATCCATCACCGCCGTGGCGCACTATGGGATGGGGCATAGAGGAAAACGTGCCCCGCCCGCTCCAGAAAAACAAAGTTGCGCCTAAATTTAAGGTGGGTCTTTTTTTGTGACGATATTTTTTTGTAAAAAATCGTATAAAAAAATTTAACGAAAGAAAATTTCAAACTGAAGAAAAAAAAAGATTTTGCACTTCATAAATCGAGTTTTCAACGGCAAGTATCGAACAACACGTATAGCCCTGGTCTAAAGAATTTTTTTGAAGACGCCACTGCACCACCGTACCTACATAATTTTAGTACACTTCTTTGCAATACATGATATCGCATGGTTAGTAAAAATTAAATTAAATTTTTTATCCTGCAACTAAATCTTTGAATTTGTTAAAAACCACCTTACAGCCAACGCCTAAATTTTAAGTATACTGTATTACTGCCTATTTGTAGAATATACCCGTAAAGTGCAAGAATACGCGTTTTCAACCTGCTTTTGGTTGCATCAAAATACTAATCATAACAATTATTGCATTACAATATAATATGAAATCAATTTAGCTCTTACGTTTACAGCATAAAAGTCTTTTTTTATTTTATGCTTAAGTTATTCAATGCCTTTATATGTTTCTTGACTTCGTAAAAAATTTATGTTTTTAGTGCAAAAATCTTTTCAAGGGTTCTAATAAGCCACTACAATTTACGAATACAATCACGTAAATGATTAAAAAATGTGATCACTCGTGGGTACTTGTTATAACTTCGCATTAATTGTTTAGTTCTTATTTTTTTTACCTTATCAATTCTTTTGCACGCACATATAATTTTTTCTTTTTATCTGATAAAAAGAATCGAAAAAAATTGTTTTTAGAATTTCCTCTTGCCCTGTTTATTAGCGATCAATTTGTTTTCTAAATAGTGCTTAAAGGTATGACCCTAAATGCCAAGATACTTGCTTCGTAAACACCACAAACTCATATTAATGCATATACCACCTTTAAGTATACGCTAGACTGAACTTTTACATATGACATACAAATTAACCAGAGACATATATAGATTCAATAAACTTTTTTGCTATAAATATACGTGTTGTAAAGAAAGCAGCTTACTATTATGCTTACTTATTATCTATGCTTATCATATATCCTTTTTTTATCTAAAGTTTACCAAAAAAATATCACTCTATTAAGATTACTAATTTATCCGGTATGTTAAATTAAAAGCACTTGAATTTTTTTATGCACGTATTTTATTGCAGGGAATCAGTTGAGATTCGTAAATACTCGTTAACCTAAAAGCTGGCTTAAATAAATTTTCTTGCTACTATTAACTAATAATATTTTTGACTATAGATTTAGTATTATCTTTTTTATACCACGTATCTTAAAAATCAATATAAATTTGTGAATTTTTCATTTTATATTAGGACTTTTCTTAGTCGGTTCAGGAACTACGTTGTTAAAATCACGGCTTTTTTCCATTGAAAAAATAGAATACCCTATTTGCATATTCAAGTAGCTATACGTAGTCGTAAATTTTTTTTCTCTACAAGCTTACAGAACCATATCCTGTAATGAACGTCTTTCTGTATGCTGTTATAAAATTGCTTGAAGGTCTTTAACTAATTAATTTTATCCAGCTTTTATATTACGATTACTGCATGGATATATCAATACGCATAACAATAAACAATGCAAATAAATTACGTTCAACTTGTTTTAACTTAACTTAAACAGTTCTAGTAAAATGATTTTCTATGACAAACGCACGCCTGTAGGACACAAAGCTATTTTACTAACTCCCTTGTTTTTGAAATTTTAGTCCGCATTTATTTTAAGCTTACGCTTTTAAGTCGTAGACTGTGTTTACATTTTATATAGAATTTTTGCTTGACATATATTGATTTGCGTATGTAGTAATGCCTTTTCATCTTAAAAATATTATCAACTGCGTAACATCATCTCACATAACGGTATTAATTTACTTTTACTTTCTTAAATACCCTTAAATATCAGTAAAAAATTCTTATACGTTTGTTATGTAAACCAACGAAGGATCTTTATGCACTGCTTTTTGTTTTTTATTTTTTTAACCCATGATGACCTGGCATATTGATATATCGACAAATTAGTTAACATAAACTTTTGCGTTTATATAAATTCGCTTCATGTAAGGTATTTTTGATATTTTATGCCGGTTTTTTTTATTTAACTGCATCTATATCTCGCAAAACATTATTTTACTGCAAATCTCAACCACAAATTTGGTTTTATGCGTAAGAATATAACATCTGTAAGAAGGTTGACGACTTGCAGACGTTAAAATTAACAGCGTAGACTGTATAAAGACTGCTTTTATTATATCAAGGTAAATTTTGCAGAAACCTGGTTATATAACAACAAAGGTTCGGTTTTTATGTGAAGTCCCAGGTTTATCACGACGTCCTCGTCTCAGGTTCATCTCGACGTACTCTTCACCAATACACGTCGTAAGAAACATTTCGTACCTGATGCAAAAGCATAGATATTTAACTTTTTTCGTGCTTATTTTATTTAAAGCGATGCGTATAGTGATGTACTTTTATATATTTGTTTTATGCATGAGAAAATATCGTTACTGCATGTTTTTGCCCTGTTTTATCTGCATTTTACGTATCAATACAACTCATTCAAGTTGACTATATTAATTGGACAAATGCTATAAGTATAATTGATCATTGTTGTCAATATTAATCAGTATTAAACAAATCTAAACAATTATATCATTGAAACATTACTACATTTAAATTACGTTTCCTTGGGTTTTTTTCTCAATGTTTTACATTTTAAAAATTCAAATTTATAACTTGACCTGAAACTAGCTTTATATGCAAAATATGCCTTTTGTTTGCACATACATATAAAAGGTAAGTTAACTTATGTTATAGTGATTTTTTGTGTTGTGAAGAATCTATTGTGTATGTCTAGCCACGTTTTTATATGTTTTTCATGATAAATTGTGATTTTTTTATATGTACATTCTATCAAAATCGATGCTGTTTTTTGCTTGCAATAGTTTATGATACAAAAAATATCTTTTTAAAATGATGCGTCAAACGTACCTTGTCATGTAAATTCTTTTAAATAAAACGTATTCTTAGAATACCGTGAATTCTATTTTAATTGGACGACTTATATTTTGGAATATTTTTGTAAAAGAACTTCAAATGAAAAATTATAAAAAATAAAATTACTAATGTACGTGTGTTTACATAATAAGTAGTTGTATATTTTTACAAAAGATTGTGTTAAGTTATAGAACCGTTTTAATATTTTGTTTCTATTTATACAACATTAATATTCTTACTCTTTGACACGAAAAAAAGACAATAAATTTATACTGCTCACAATAAGTATTATAAATTAATTTTGCCATTCTTGTCTATTTATTATAAATTTACTGTATGCTAATAAGGCGAAAGCAATAAAAACAAGTACGAACAACGTTTAAACTATGCCCTATGCAAAAAATATACACGCCAGATGTCTCGTTATATTCCAACTAACAATAAAATACATAATAAAAGGGTATATCATGCTAGATACTGGGTCTAAGTAGACTTATATTGGCTGCTACAAAAAGTAGCACAAATTTTGCAACATCACTATTCTAATTACGTGTAAGTAAGTCATGTAAAAAAGAAATGGAAACATGCTTTGCATCTAAGGTACAATGACATTTTTTAACACATGTATGTAGTTGTTTTGCCTATATTCAATTTTTATATGCACAACAAAATACGAAATTTTAGAGGAAACCCAAGTAAACGCTGTTATTAACTTTTAAAATGTGTTTTTTGGCAATATTTTGCTAGTTCTACATTTAATCAAAACCTACCTATGTATATTTTATAAGTTCATTACTCCTTTTTTAAATAACTACAAGGAACTATATTTTGCGGTCCATTTGAAACAAACACTGAACAAATTGATTTGCACAAATTATTTTTTTTAATATTTTATTAATAATTTATATGTAAATGTAATAACACAGTGCTTTGCATATATGTAATGCCGCGTAAAACAGCGTTTTGGCAAACATAATCTGCAAGTTCAGTATTTTAACAAAAAAAACTATTTCCAGTATAAAGTTTTATTGGATAGCCTAAAAAATTGGAAATAAGGTATAAAATGCGAACACGTATATCGACAATTTTTAGTAATATGTGCATGATATCTATTCTGTTTGCTTTTTTTTGCAAAGTTGCAAAACATTTATAAATTTTTACGCAAATTTTGCAATGTTTTCTATGTTTTTGAAAAGAAAAGTACTTAATTTTATAAAAGATATAATATTTTACTTCACATACGTCTGTACACTTTATTTTTAGACATGTCTGCATTTTGCATCTATTAAAGATAAAATTTTCCAGTGATTAGCTATACAAGAAAAACTTCTTTTAAATTAATAAATTTGCAGTTAAGATTTTAAAATTTTTGTAAATACTGTATTACATCGTTTATTGTAAAAAATGCGTACATTTAATCATAACGAACCACATACTATCAAAAAAAACTGTTTTTTAGCAAAAATCGTTTTTTAGACAAGAAGTAATATTTACAAAAACTACGGTTTTCCGTTTTTAACATAATATGCATCAAAATTAACAATATAAGCAACTTAAAAGTTGAAATTTTAAATTGCAACAAAGTAACTAAATATAAACAGATACCAAAATTCAACTTTTTATGTTTTTCGTATAGCAATATCAAAAAGCAAAAATGCTTTAAAAATGAAACCATACATGTGTATTTATCAACATGTGTTTTAATATTTTACAACAATGATTTACCATTTTTTAAATACAAAAAATAATTGTAACTAAAACTATATTTTTTATATGATAAATGCATGAAATTACAAATATTGTATGACGGTTTAAAAACTTACCAAACCTCATGATCTTTTAAAACGCATGTTTTTTTTTACCCAAGTCTAAAATTCGGCTACCATCATAAAGTAATAACTATTTGTACAGTTTATGCATGTAAAGCGATTACTTTAACGTATTACATTAACTCTTCGGGATACTCATATATAAATTCTAATTTTGTAGGAATTTCTTATATTTAAACTAGTTTCTTTGTTTTTTTACACGATTTTGCACAACGGAAAATCACGAAGTGTGCAAAAAAAATCGAGTTGTGACTCAAAAATATATTTATTCTTTTTTTTCGTAATTAGCATATTGATTTTCAGTGCTTTGCGTGTTTTTCTATGTTTTATCCTTGCTTTACTTGCACT
This sequence comes from Agrenia bidenticulata, assembly GCA_034694785.1. Taxonomy (NCBI): domain Eukaryota; kingdom Metazoa; phylum Arthropoda; class Collembola; order Entomobryomorpha; family Isotomidae; genus Agrenia; species Agrenia bidenticulata. The sequence goes on along the minus strand of JAQFYM010001776.1, from coordinate 9,230 downwards.
TTGTTGGTTATGTAAACCTTAGCGTCAATTATTTTTGCACATGTATATTTTAATTAATATTTGTTAGTTTTTTAGAAATATTTTTAAAATAAAAAAATCTGAAAAAATATTTTCTTTTACCGGCATAAAAGGATTTATAGTTACCAAATATTTATACAACTAAAAACAGTATTTAAATATAAATCGTTTGTTTTTATTTGCAATATATTAAAAAACACATGTTACACAAAAACCCAATTTATGAATTTTTTACTTTATATATAGCTAATCAAATGAAAAAAATATTTTTAATAATATAAATGTTTTTTTTGGTTTTTTGTGTTTTAAAACAATTAAAAAAACTTGATCATTGGATAAATGCACAAATATAATTTAAGTAAATGATGTACAGACGTTTAGTAACAAATAATAATTTTATTTCTTTTAAAAAGACATTGTATTGTTATTTTTAACTGTTAAATTTTATTAAGATATTAAATATCTTAGAATGGTTTGTAGGCTGCACAAAAAAAAATATCGTACAGATTGAATTTACAAGTAAAACGACTATTTCAAAAAATAGTTCGTCGTTTATTTCTTTTCGCGTTATGTTCTATTAACCTTATTTTTTGTATTCACAATATTTAAAAAACGTTTTCTGTACATATAGACTTTTTGTGCTAAAATTATAGTAAAAAAAGAACACAATCTCGGTCAGTATTAACAGTAGCCTAAAATTTGCTTTTTTCTAACCTGCCAGCTAACTTTTATACACAAATTCTTATTCGGGTAAGCAGAAACATGAAACATGCAAAATAATACGTAAACGAGTAGTTTTGTTGGGTTTTTTGTGTATAATTATGCGTATAAAATGAAATCAGTCTCATTTTGAGTATATTGACGATCCGTCATCAGTTGAACCTTTGTAAAGTGATATTTTTAAATTTATATATCAAAAAAAGTACATGAATTATTCAAAAAAACAGATACTGAAAAGTTAATATTTGCGACAACCTTTACTTGTACAAATACGTAAACACATGTAAAAAAAATAAGGTAATCAGGCTTTTTTTAAATATTAGTATATTTAATGACTTTTAAAATATAAAGTTAATATGAATAAATGATTTCTTTTTTCCTTTTAACAACAGTTACTGCTGTGGATCTACTTTTCGTTTACAATCAGATCTTCATATCATTTTTTTTAAAGTCTTATTTTAACAATTTTACTATAACAAGTCCCGGTATTGTAATTGTTTAAACGTTTTTTTGCGCAGAATACATATTGTCTATTTGCATTGCGTTTTTTTTATCGATACTTGTCACGATTTTTCACGCCAACTATACTTGGACTAGTCCAAGTATTTCTAAAATACAAAAAAATTACTTGGCTTCTTTTTTTTCCAAGTATACTTTGACTAGTCCAAGCATTTTTTAATTACAAAAACTGATACTTGGCGAATAAAATTTGCCAAGTTGGTAATGACTGGTTAAGTCAATTCTATTATTCAAGATACATACTAGGTGAAATTCTCAGTCGGCGTATACTATGCACTAGTCAATATATGTATGCTTTTCTTCATTTAATACACCGCAAAACCATTGGTCCGTTATACTGACACTATCCACGTATATTACGAAAAATATTTACTTAGACAGTAGCATGTATATATTTTTTTTATTCCAAGCGTTTTTACCTCAATTACGCTAGACAAACACAAAGTACCAAATATGACCACTCATATTTTATTGCAAAAGTTATATATTACAATAGGCGTTTGCAAGTGCACTAAGCGGATTATTGGACTTAGACATTAAAATACCGTAGTTTCATAAAAATATAAAATAATTTGCAAAATAAAAATTGTCAAAATAATTTGACAAAAAAAAAATAGAATCATAATCATTTCTACGAATTTTAATATTTGAAAATCAATATTTTTTTTGGGAAATTACGAGATTCAAGCTTTTTTTTAAAGTTCGTGCAAGTTAGATTACATGTTATTACGATAAAATAGACGAAAAACTACATTAAAAGCAGCGTGTATATAGTTCGGAATTTGACTATTCGAAAAATTAACACTTTTATAAATTTTGGTATGGTATTCGAATTCTTATAAAAAATATTTGTAGTGTTTTTAAATACATTTTGATTGCCAGTAGACAGGTAAATATCTTACGACAATATATTTAATGAATTTTTTGCTTGTTAAATTTTTGTTCATCAACTAATATATACAAATGATGTTGTAAACACACGTATAAAAAAACGGCTTGTATAACGGAACAACCAATTGCGGGAGTCCTGCACTACCCTTCAGGCAAATTGTCGACTCCTGGATTCATAAGGTAGAAAATAAAAAGAGCATCTACATTGCATAACATTTTTTAAAAGAAACAATACAAAGCGTAAAAAAAAGAATTTATGCAAAGTAAATTTTGTCGGATTACTGTTATTGAATCTAAATCTGCTTTCTTAAGACTATAGAAATATAATTATTGCAGTTCTTATAGACATTTGTGATAGTATGTTTAACCTAACTTCCAGTTGTGACCAACGTTATATTAAAAAAAGTAAGACTATTTCAACTGTTTTAAAATCGTAGTACAAAATATATCATACAAAAACAATTGTTTTTTTTTTTTTGTTATACAAGACTTATCTTGGTATTGTATTGATTGCGAATATTCTAATATCTAGATTGATAATATTCGTAATTCGTCATTTTGCAAAATTCCGAACCCTAATTGTGTATAAAAAAAAACAAAATTAAAAATAACAATGCTTTATTTTGTTATGACGCAGCATTATTATATTTTATCTTAACGTGCAACTTTATGACGTTTTTACTTTTCTTGTTTACCTCACTATTCTTTAAACATTTCAACCTACGCAATATACTGCAAAAGTTTCATCAATTCGGTGTCAAACATTTTGAGTTGTAGTAATATATCATAAAAAACAGAGTTACCCGCATTGCGAACTTTTAGCTTAAATCTTAAAGAACTGTTATAATTAAGGTTTTCTTAAATACTGACAGGTTGAATTTGCTACTGGTACTAACTAAAACTGACTGTAGCATTTTCGTGTTACTATAACCAGTACATGACCGTATAACAAAAAAAGTGCCGTATATGTTTTTCGGTCTCAAATAGTCGTTGCATGATTTAAAATTGATTTTGACACAAAACACGTTTTTCAACTGTAAATTGTGTTTAAAAATGCTATCCAAAGCAAAATTACGGTTTTGAAATATTATTGAATAAAAATTGAATCTTATCTATTATCTAATTTTGGTTGTTTAGTTCTTTTTTTAACTATACAAGCATATAAAATAAAAATCACGGTTAATACAACAGCAAAATGTAAAATTGCTGTTTTTTTCTATTTAGATATTTGTAGAAATAGGTTTTATAGGCCTTTAGAAAAAATTTGTTTTTTGAAAGAGCGAAAAACCTTGCACAAAAAAAAAAAAAAGGTTGCCAGATTATCATTAGGTCACGAATTTTAGTTTACATACTGCAGCTTCTTTTTTTACTTTAACTTACAGTAAGTATTTTTTTTTTACTTTTAGTGAATACCCTGGTTTCGAATAAAAAAGCTAAAGAAAACACAACCTAAATTTTGACTTTATAATTATGTTTTTTTTGTAATACAGTACAAATCAAAACAAGGGTCATTTTTGTACCCTAGGCACAATTTTAAACATTGGGTACAAAAAAATTTTAAAGGAAAAAGACCATGAGCAAAAAATAAACAGTATGACATGTTAAGGAAAAATATAGAACAGGTATGTTTTTAACATACAAAATAAAATACCCACTGTGATTTTTTTTAGTAAATTTGTACACTCGTTTACACTAAGAAAACCATTTTACAGGCATGTGAAAGTACCTCATACAAAACAATCTTTCCTGCACATAACAGAGCAGATTTTTTACTAGAACAATGCTGTCATGAAGTTACTATATATTTTTTAGTAGTAACTTTAGTATCTTATAGGGGGTCAAGAAAATATAAAAGGTTGGGAAGCTCTGTTAGAGTATACAATGTAACAAGATAACAGTGGGCATTTAGGTATTTTGTTCACAAGAAGTAAGTGATGAAGAAGCGACAAAACACACTTTTTTCAACTTATATAACTTTTATACGCTAATAGAATAGTTTATATGTTATTTTATATGTATTTGCTGCTTGTAATTGCAGCAAAGATATGAGATGGGCAAGAAAAATGTAAAATTGGGTTGTATATGTTTTAAAGTAATTTTTTGCACGCTATAGTACTAATAGTAGTGTTGAAAATAACAATGACTCATTTTATCTTTTTGTAAATGAAATTCAAAAACTTTTTAGAAAGACCTAATAATTTCACTTTAAACTTTTAAAATATTAAAAAACTAAGCGAAAAATGCTAAATGTAACACAAAATTATTTTTGACAAACAGATTTTTTTACATCCAGAAAAAAACTCATGCAAGCTGTTTTAAATCAACAAGTCGCGATTGACATAAAGGCTATAGCAAACAATTGCGTATGTAAAAGTATACCAAGATTTAAAGTAGTTGAAAAATTACATTATAGGGATTTTCGACTTAAACCGTATTTTTGTTTGATTCATTCCGCCAAAAAAAGAGGGGCAAAGTAAAATAAAGATATTTTGCATTTAATTATGTATTTTTGCTAACTAATTCCGTATTTTGTGCCATCAAGATCTTTTTTTTTTTTTCATTTACGGGTAGTTATAAAAAAAAGTAATAAAAGATTACGATGGTAAAAAACAAAGTGCAAACAACAAAAAAATGTAAAATTAAATTGAAGGCATTGTTATGTAATCTAGTATTTTTTCGTGTATAAACTAAGTTTTTTAGCTAAGCATATTCTAAAAATAACTTTTGCAATTATTACTAGAATTTTAGTATAACACCAAAACTTGTAACGGAAAAAAAGTCAGTTTCTAATATGACGCGCATATTTTTGGTGCGGATTGTAATTGTTATTTAGTGAATATGCATAACTTATTAGCTCAGTTTTGCAACGAATAAAAAATGTCTGAAAAAATGATATGCCTTAAATTTGATTTTTACATTTATATTTGCTGTACTTTGTTTTTTATAATTTAAGTTTTTTTTTTTCAGAATTACACGGTGATTAAAAAATGACAAATTTATTTGCAAAAAATACGGAATTTATTGCAAATTATTTTTTTCTTTCCTACCCTCTTTTCTTAGCGAAATTGATGTAAAAATAATAGGGGTTACGCGGTGAACTTACTTGTGATATGCAGAAAGCCGTCGTATAGCAAAAAAACTGTACTTTAACACGCCTATGCATATATTGTTTTTGAATGTGGATAAACTAAAAAAATTTGCATACGCATAATGTGCGTATTTATGCATTCATTTGTTGTTTATTTATTATACGAGTAAAGTTAAAGTTTCTTATATATTACATCGGCATCGAGGCAAGATTGATTATAAATACGGATTTTGGCATATGCAAAGAAAAAGTGTTCCTAAAAATATTTTTATAATTATTTTATGTTCAATTATCAAATGTAACATATAATTAGGGCCATGTTCTTTTTTGCATGTAATACGTTGAACATGCTATCATTGTTGTTTTGTACTTTTTGAAATTAGTTTTGTTTTATTTTTTTCTTTATAATCAATTCATTAATTTTTTTTATATTAGAGGCTTACAAACCAGACGTATCGTTTTTTTTATATTACACTTAATAAATGCCAGTTAGAACGGCATGTTTTGCCAGTTTTCGACTGATATTTTTTAGATTGTACTTCCGCTCATATATAAGTCTGGCATCCAAAGTAATTCGACTAAATATTATACGAAAAATGTTCTGCATTTTTACATATAGAAAACGTATAATTATTGTTTTTATTAGGGGTGTAAAATTGTTTGTTTTTTTAATTTTTTCCGACAAATTCCCGATAAAAAAAAATATTATTTTTTGCCCTGATTTTTACAGGGTTTATTGGTAAAGATTTATTTTTAAATAACATTTTTTTTGTTTTTACCCTTATAATGCAACGAATATTTTTGAATGTATGCAGGGGCAGGTTTACCGGTAGATGGGCACATGGGGGAAAGTGCCCCCGGAGCCCCGGAACAAAGGGGGCAATGTTTTTTAAAAAAATTACAGTGAATACTATGAGATGACTATCGCAAAAAGTTAATAAAAATAATATTTATACGTAAAAACACACACAACAAATATAACTGTATTTTCTTATTACAGATATACTTGTTGGTGACGGAATTAGAGTGAATCGGCCCCCTTAAGCTATATTAGTAAATAGGGTCATGGATAATTAATGAAATTGCGATCTGGATGGCGCAAATTGTGTAGAAAACAATTTTACGTTGAAAGCGCACAAAATTGTGCATTATAATCCTTAGCTTGGCGTTTGACGCGTGATTGGTTTTATGGGGCTGAAATAGGGCTAGAACCTTGTATCTGGCGCGACGGTAATTACTGAATTAAAAACCAATTGAACTTTTGGTACAGATAACAAGTTATAACAAGAAATAGCTTTTAAATAAATAGTAGGTTTATATTTGGGTTCTAGTAAAAAGTGAAAGCGCCCACAGGCTCATCCAAAAATACTATACAAACATTGTTAAAAATATGATATACAAAGCTAAATGTAAAACGACTACACGTGCAAAAAAACTACTAAAAGCAAAAAAAAAAAATGTAATATTAGTTCAAAATAAACAGTTTATGCACTACATATATTAAAAAGGACTATTTTTGTATAAAGGCTAATTTACATACAAAATCGTTTTTTTTCGTTTAAAATATACATTGGGTTTTTTTTGTCTAATCTTGCGATGTCATGTATCATTTTAATCTAATAATTGTAATGTTTTTATGTATAACAACAGCAATTCTTTAAAAGAAAAAAAAATAATATATTTATAACAACATTAATAATAGATAAAAAGTTTACAAAATATACATTTACTACAGTAAAACAACGTAAGATATCAAAAAAGTGTCTTGAATCGCGCTGGTGTTTACATAATACTTTTTGCATATAGTGCGGATCAACAAATTATGTTAAACAATTTTTTAAGCGCGCAATAAAACGCATTACACAATAATGCACACAAAAATATACGTTTTTGTTGTAAATTATATTAATTTTAATGAAAGCGTTAATTAACTTGACAAAAAAAATGTACATAGAATATAAAAAAAGCAGGGTTGCTTAGGGCAATTCAGAACTGTACAAACACACTTAATGCAGTTGCGTTTTTATATGTATTTGTATATAAAAGCTCTAACAAGGATTTAATCATAAAGGTTAGAAGGCTTTTTATGTATAAAACATGCTTTTAAATGCCAAGTATAAACGAATGTACACTTTTGCTTTCGGTTTTTGTAAAAAAAACTACAAAACGTGCTAAGATTATTTTTGGCCGTACTAATATTACGTTTTTTATATGGATTGTTTGTTCAAACATGTCGGGTTGATACATTTTCATAACAAAAAGCAAATAAAAACGTATATAAATTTTTGCAAGTAAAAGAGCAGTGTTATTATAATTTCTAATTACAAAATAACACAAATTTATGCACACAAGCCTATATTAAAGATTATATGCATATTAAAGCCAAATAATTAATAATGGCGCAACTTATTGTGTTTTTATTGTTTTTTTGGTATTACTTTTTAAGCTTCCTCACAAAATAAAAGTTCCATCGTCCCTGAAAAACGTTAACCCGCCCCTTAATACATGGAATTCGTAATTCTTTATCACAAGGTTGTAGATGGAATAACACGGCGAGTTGCGTATAGCAAAAAATGATCGCAAAGATATACTGCTCCAAATGCGACGAAAAGATTCGAGCATCTTTTCAAATGTGCAAAACATAACCCCGTGCGTAAAAAATACGAATTTGCATTCTGAAATCGACGATTTCGCAATAAAAAAAATACTAGATAAACTTGATGTTGAAAAAATTATACAGTAAATCTTAATAACACCACCCTTAATGGCAACCTTACAGCACCAAGAAAAATAGTTCACATGCACTTTAGTGATTATAATAAAGGGGGTATATAAATTAAATAAAATAAGGGGTAAAAAAATAAATCTAAAAAAAAAAAAAATTCAAGAATTTATGATTAAAAACAAAAAAAAAGATAACCTTTTCGTTTATTAGATAAAAGTGGACTTTTTATCTGTAAAAATTAAACATCACATCTTTTAATTTAAACTTTTGGCCAACGATGTTGAGCTACGGTGGATGATAGCAAAACCGTAGTGTCTTAATGGTTCTATATATGCACTTTCAAATCTGCATCTAGGCAGTCACTTTTGCCTTAGCATGAACCCCGTTTTTGAGGTCGACGAATTGCTCTCGGTAGTTTACGGTGTTATGCAGTCAAAACCTGGCATTTTTTAGCGTATTGCATTTTAGCAGCCAACAAGAAAAGTAAAATATACTATTCGGCATAACATTTTGCATACAAAACGTACATAAAGTTTTCTTTTTCTTTCTAACCACCGGCACATCTAATAATTCTCCTTTTTAACAACGGAAACCGCTTACGTGGCAATACTGGCTATATGTTAAATGCCTGCTTTTCTTTTACGTTCGGTCATGCATTTTTTTTCAAGTATAAAAATATGGCCTAACGCTGAATAACAATTGGATTTTTATTAAATAATCAAAAACAATATCTCGAAGAAACTTTTTTTATCGAAAATAAAATGCTATGACATTTTTTTTTTACTAAAATTACGCATTTTTTTTCCTTGGGTGTGTGTTTGCCTACATCAGTAGTAAGAAAGTTGTATATTGCTTTTGTGGAAAAAAGAAAATGTTTAAAAAAAGTTACAATATAATATCCTGTTTTTTTGCATGCTTATAACTGCATCTGTATTAAAATTATAGTTTTTTTCGTCGCTGGTAGTATATATCACACTGTCACATTTACAGATTTTTTGATCTAGAAGAAGATTCATTGTATAAAACCATAAATCAAATATTCGTCGAACTTTTTTTTTTATAAACAGTGTTTTGATTTACCGTTCTATTATTTTGTCAGGCGTTATATTTTTTGATTTTAGCGCATGCATTTCGTTTTTTACTTCTTATTACATTTAATTTATGTAACGTTTATTATGGTCACTAAATACAAAAACAAAGAAAAAATCTAAAATACTGACCTTGTTGTTGGCTAGGTCTAAAAAGTAACGTTAAACAAAAAACTGGTAA
>JAQFYM010001775.1:0-29238 GCA_034694785.1 Agrenia bidenticulata | reverse complement strand
TTTTTTGAACCCCATTTTTTTAAAGTTTTTTTTATTGCCAAAAATGTACTTTTTTTTTGGCCCTTTTTTGCAAAAAATCTGGTCACACTATCTATACTACTTTTAATTTATTTTGCATAATCATCTATCAATTTTTTTTTGGCCAAAAAAAAACTCTTTCTTCGGGGGAAAAATATTTTTTTTGCCCTTTTAGCGTTTATTGGGCTACTGCCGCATGGCGAATTGTTCAGCATAGTAAAATTTGTCCTTATATAACCATAAAATACTGTATTAAAAAAAATACATAAAAAACAATTGGTCAATACCTATGAGAAATAGAATTTGTTCATGGTCACATGCTAGGGCTGTTTTCTTTGGCCTTATATCTACTAAAAAGCTTCTATACTAAATCTTTCTGTAAATAGCTTTAGTAATTATAGCTAAACTCAATAATCAAACATTTTGAGTTTACAAATTTGCTTTTTTACTTTTATTAATTTTTTCGCTATAGTTGTTTACTGTAAAAATGTGTGAAAAATTAGTCACTACTTTTTTTTATTGCGTCTTTCGACATTATATATTTTTTTTTATATTTCTGAAATTCTTTCAACGTTAGTTAAAAATCTCTGTGGTAAAAGTATCTATATTAACACATTTTCAAAGTATAAATAATCTCTTTTTTTTTAAAAAAAAAGAGAACTATCCCGTAAAAAAAAAATACTTATATATTTTTTTTGCAAGGGCAAATGGCAGGTGGAAAACTGGCCACGGCGCCTTAAATAAAGGGGGTGGATAACTCGCCAGAATCACTTAAATTAGGGCATATTTATTATAATTAAAACAAAACATAAGTGAAAAAACTGATTTTTATCTAAAATACTAGAATACAGACATTATGTGGCGATGTCATCTTTTTATCTTTTCGCGGCGCATTTTGTTAACAACCCAGACCTGTACCCTACCAACCTAACCCTAAATTATCATACGATATTTTGTAAACGTTTTTTTTTTCATATTTTCATATTTTCTATGTGTTTGTGTTAGTTATTTCTTTTTTTACAATTTTTGTAATTTTTCTAGGCGAGTTTTCCTCTTGGAAGAGTCATTTTGTCCCTACAGGCGAGTTGCCGCCACCCAGGGCAAATACGTTTTTTTTTATTCAGACGATCTAAAAAAGATTGTATGTCAAAAATACATGCATGTTTTTCGACGACAAAACTTTTATATAAAGTCAGCGAAAACCCCACATAAGTTTGTAATAAAAAACCCTTTTAATATTAAAAATTAGCATTCGTAAGCATCAGGCAGCATAAAAACAATTTTATATGCATTTATGTAGTTTTAGTTGCTTTCTTTGCATAAATTAAACACTTTTTTTTAGCCAAAAATACACTTAAACAGCTTATATTTGCTTTTACATGTAACGTATCTAATTAACCTGTGTTAAGTTCGTAACTATCGTATGATGCGTTTTTACATTTGACTGCATTTTTTAATATATATTTCTATATCCACTTATCTTTACACAGATAATTTTTACGTCGTTGCAAATGCATTGCGCATTTTTTTGCTATAAGGTTTTCAAAAAAAACGTAATAACAAATTCTGTGATTTTTTGTTATTCTGGGTCGTACGGAATTCATTTGTTTAGTTTATTTTTATATATAAAAAAATCATTATAAAAAATTTACTTTTACGATACGTTTACTATACACTAAATGGTAATGTATTTGTAAGAATGGAGCATGAAGTATTAAAAGTTTTTAAAGCCAGCAGGTAGTCAGTGTTTTTGTACAAGTTTAGCTTAAAAACCATATTTTTCGATGTTTTAAAGTTTATATTTTTTTTGAAAAATTTGTATTTATAATCTTTTTCATATTCTTAAAATACAATAAAAATATCTTTACAAAAAGACTATCGCCTTGTTAGATTTAGGCCTAAAAATTTCCAGTAGGTATGGTCACCCCCCCCCCCCCCCTTTCCCCTCCTTCCTCGGCACGCGCCTAGTGTATAGATAACCTTACTATATGGTATAGTACAGACACTATTTTTGTTGTGCGGCAGTAGATAGAAATGAAAGTTTAAAACGTTCAGTTATTTAAAATACTATTTTCTTTTGTTGCGCTCAGTCAATATTTTGTATATGTTACTGATCTGGATTAATTATTATTACATTTTTTAATACGATAAAAAAAGGTTATAAAACATCTTTTTCATACCAAAGTGATGTTTATTGTAGCTGTACTAAAAATAGTGTTCAGAGAAAGCACGCGAAAACCACCCCTTGCCTTATATTTTACAAAAATGCAGGAAATAACGATATGAACTGGTGTTATTACTTACATTGCTAAAATGCTCATAGTATATGATGATGATTTTTAAAGAACTACGGCCGAAACACGCATTATGTTCGTAAATTTAATAAGATACACTACATTAGTGCATTCATCAAAAGAAGTAGAAAGGACTACATAAAAGTGCTAAAACAAAAGAAAAAAATCCAAAAGCAAATATTTTTTGTTAGTGTGTATAAAAGGATACAGAAAATTACTATTGAAAGATTAAAGCCACATATGAAACAACAAAATGCAATAACGAAAAACAAAAAAAAAAACCAACTAAAAGTTTTTTTAGTCAAAAGTGTTGGGCCTGCCACTCTCGGTGATGATGCCAAGCAAGGGGTGGGCGTCGATTCGCGCTTTGGCGTCGCTTCGCACCTGGAGCGGAATTTCGGCCCTCGACCGTAGGCGAGGCGTCAGCGCCGCAGGCATAACAGGATCCATTTTAAATGACGTGGGCCTGAGAACCTCTATCAAGTAAAAATAGAGCGATTCCGACACTGATTATATTATCAAAAGATAATAATATTTTATCTGAGCAAATACACAAAAAGATAAGAAACAAATATAAAGTAAAATTAAAATAAATATTAGTACCAAAAATGGTTTTTCAAAAGACGCAAAAAGATTTATCTTGCTCATCCAACAGATCGCATCTTTATATTGATCCATAATGTAGAAAAGCATATTTTTAAACTATAAAACAGAATTATATAGCAAACTGTATGTACTTAATTGTAAATTTATAGCAAAAACTGTAATATGTAATATTAAAAAGTTTTTTTTTTTGTTTTTTTATCACGTTAGATACACGGCATCATATAGCCAAAGAAGCAACTCATGTGTAAAAGCTTTTTTTGAACTGGTATTTATATATGAAAATAATAATATGGGTCATTCAAAAAGTTTTTCGTAAAAATGTATGCTTAGTGCTGCAAATACACGCTCCTGGGCATAACAAAATGTTCAGTGTGTGCGCTTGTGCATTTTTTTTTGATTGTTGCACGTCAAGTTTCATTTTTTTATACAAGATAATATAAAACGAAATATCCGCCTAGTTGTATTTTACGGTCGCCTTATGATATAATAGGTTATTTATTACAAATATTGTGTACAAAAATAGTAAACCAAAATTCTTTTTTACAGTATTAATGCGATTAAAAAGCAATTTTTTCGCATTATGGCTGCTAAAAAATACATAAGCAATGTTTTGCCAAATTTTTTACTTAGATATTTAACAAATACTAATGGTTGTCGCAATTTGATGGCAAGTTTTACATTTTATATTAGTAATTTTATTTATCCATTGTGGAAAACCAAAAAAAAAAAAAATATATGCTATATACAAAAAAAACGAATTCGCAAGATGTATGTTTATAATTTATTCATAAAACAATAATTTTTTTTGGTCTTAAATGCGTAAAAAATATGCGTATCTACTACGCAAAAAAAAATTTAATCCGCTACAAAAAATCTATAAATTTGCGGTACAAAATATGACAAGAAACTCTTTTAATTATGAGGATACACTGCAAAAAAATGGTTCATACTATTTATACCTTTTAAGTGTATTTCACTTAAATTTTTCTAATGTTTAATGATAGTGACACATGTCTGTAACAATACAAATAACAGATTTGCTACTAGTTAAAAAAGTTTCATACGCATTTGTGTACATTTGTTGTTTTAATCGTTCTTTGTCGTTACTTTAGTTAAAGAATTCAGTTTATGGTTTACATTTTGTCGGTAAAATTATTTATTGCTACGGTATGACGTAAAAAATTTTGCTTTTGTTGTACCCTATTTATAATTCGATTTTCGGTTTAAGTTAGTCTGCGCTAATAATTTGATCAAGTCTTTAAAGACATATGAATAGTTGCAATTAAACTTTAGTTTTTGCAATGTATCTGGGTTTTCCGTTCTCCAAGTCCCAGACTTGAGTAATAACCCAAGCGTGTAATATATTATAAGTGAAAAAATATGTGCCCGGAATCTTACACCTAGAAAAATCGGTACTGATGATTCAAAAATATATAAAAAAAATTATAAGAAGAAAATGGTGTTAGAGAATTTATCTTTTGTTTTTCTTGTACAAAGCGTTTTTTATAGCTTTTGTGTGCTAGTTTAAGTCGTTTTTTTTTGCAAAATACTGTAATATTTTAGTTTTTTTTGATGATGCAGGTTTTAGTCCCGAATAAAATAGCGTAATATTAAAAAAAAACAGTACGCAATATATGATTATCTTACAAAAATATCCCTTAACAATATTTTTGTGCTAGTTTAGTCTTAATAAAACCTTTATATGCACTTTGGCATCTCAGCGCAGTCGTAATACTTGTTGTTGTTGTGTATTTTTAGCATAAGAAGGCTGGTAGTATATCAGAGACAACTGCTAAGTATATAAAGTGTTTATATCTGCAATTATACAGTTAACATAGTGCTTAATTCCAGTTTGATATACTTTAAAAAACGTTTATCGTGCATTGTACTATTAATCTGTTTTTTTTACGTACAAGTCGTCAGTTTCTACATTTGTGAAAATTTTTGTATAGCTTATATGTACATTATTTTTCCTTTTAGTAAGAATTTCTACGGTACATGTTAATTGTTGTTTTTTTCAAAATATTATTACGAACTTTTGCAATATAAATGTACTACGAGCGTATAGAATTTAATCCGTGCGTACAAACGTATGATTGCAATAAAAAAATTATGTTTAGAACAAAAACTGCGAATGTATACTAGATTTGGGTAAGAAGTGCGTTTTTCTGTATATTTTGTATACGTTACGACTCGAGTCAGCCCCGCGAGCCCCTGGCTATCACTTATTGTACATAATTGTGTCTTGAGTATAACACGTTTCTGGGAATGGCGATTTACCTTTAACATATATACATATATATTACAAATATAGAAAGGAACAAAAACCTTTTTTTACAAGCTTTAGGAAAAATAATTTTTTATATGAGATGTCACTTTTATGTCATTTTAAAAGAATTCTCGGGGTAAACTGTAGCGGTTTTTTTTTACCACAAGAAAATCTTATGTAAAGACACAATGAAATAGCGTTGATGTATTTATAACAAAAAAAATTATTATTAAAAGACTGGCTGCAGCTAAAAAAACATTTTATGTTGTTTTTTTAGATTTTGAAAGGTCGAACAAGATACAAAACACAGTGGTACGAGTATAAAATAAGAAAATATATATTTGCTATAATTGCTGTTACAAATTAAACGTTTCGACAAAAAAAAGTTATATAAATGTATTTTTTATATCTTTTTTGGGCTTAAATATAATTACATCGGCCTATTTTACGCTTTACGTTGTAAAAGTAAAGCTTTTTTTTTTTGAAAAATATTTGTTGTCTCTGTGGTCGCATAAAACATGAACTTACACCATATAAAAAATATAAAAGCCATTTAGTACCTATAAATAACTATCAAATATATTCAAGGTAGAAGATCTAATAGCTATTGTTGTTTGTAATAAAGAAAAATTAATATATTTATTTTTAAGATATGGCTGTAAAGTGCTATAAAAAAAGTTTTAGAATTTACTAAAAAAATTTTGAAAAGAGATAAATCGGTGTCGATTTTTTTATACTTATGTATTCTACAACAACAAAAAAGTTTTTTTTTAGTATAGCAAAGTTTTACAACTTTTCAAAAAGAAGTGCTTAGGTTGTAATATTTTTTTACTAGCTTAATCTTACCTTCTAGTTTTTTTTTGTTGATAAAACCATTTTCAATTTATTTTTAGCCGTGAATTTGTTTTTTGAAGAACTGACTTTTTCGGCACTCTTCATATACTAATAAGTTAAAAGGGCACACGAGTTTACTGGTCAAAGTACTGTTTATAGTATTTCTTTTGTTGTTATATAAATTCGATAAACTTGATTACAAAAACCGTTTTTAAAACTAACATGGATAGCAGTTTTGTTTCAATGAAGTGCACTTGTTGCACTTAAACTTACAAGCAACTGGTTTTTTCGATTTTCGAACCTTTATAAACCTACATGTAAAAAAAAAACAAAAAAGAAGTAGCAAACCAACTGAAAAAAAGATAAGAGTATAAAAATTGGAAATCTTTGTTGGCATAATAAAAAAACAGGAGAAACAAAAATTTTTGGAAAAGCAACTGTAACCTGCTCTATATAAAAAAAGTATTGTATTCCGCTTATATATTTTACTACAACTAAACACAGCAAAATGTAGTAAAATACAGCAAAAAAGGTTTTGCTTGTTGTCCCGGGGTCCCCGGGTCATCGAAAACAGTCGTTACTTTTAAGTCTCTACGACCTGTACCGTAAATTAAAAGCACTAGTACCAATACTATACTGTTAAAAAAGTGCACAAACTTGTTATAATATGGGTTGCTTTGGTTTAAAGCATGTGATTTATCAATATATGACATGTATGTGTTACTGAACTTATTATTGAATAACACATTCCAGAGATTTCAGGCTTTGCGTACATGATATACAATTAGTAATATTTATATGTTTTTTATGTATTAAAGATCGAATGAAATTGTGTAAAAAAGTATTCCGATTTTTTTTTGTATACAACAAAAAAAAATAACATTTTCAGCTTTAAAATATATAGTTTAAGCACGCTTAAACCAATATAAAAGCATAAAATTGTAGCATCTGCTCTTTTTAGTGCTCTTATACAAGTAAAAAGGTTACAAACAAGATTAATAGTTGAACTAGGTTACTGTTATATATTTCTTATCCTAGACTTTTATTAAAACTAGCCTTAAACAACAAAAAACCAACTTGTTAGTTCTGGCTTGTCTGTTTACAATAGAGGATCGCGTCTTTATGCTTATCTTTTTGCGAGTGCCACTGGCAAGTAATATTACGGTAACTAAAAAATAAGT
Organism: Agrenia bidenticulata; assembly: GCA_034694785.1. Lineage (NCBI taxonomy): Eukaryota > Metazoa > Arthropoda > Collembola > Entomobryomorpha > Isotomidae > Agrenia > Agrenia bidenticulata. The sequence continues at coordinate 22,036 of JAQFYM010001775.1, read as the reverse complement.
GGCTTACCTTAGAAGAAAAGAATAGCACGATCAACATTGAACTACGAAACACAAAAAATACGTTTACATAGCAAAATTATTTGTGAAAAAACAAAGTACCATTACTTTGCATAAAAAATTAATTTTTTTCTACGCGGCACAGATATATCTATAACAACTAATATCAAATAAAGAATTTACTCTTAGAGATGTGCACTTGGCTGCACGCAGTACGCTTATAGTATAAGTTTCTAAACACCTAAGCAAGGTGCATAAACTGTAGTGTGTTTCTTTCATATTACGTTTTATACATACCCAGTCCAAAAAATAAAATGCGGTAATGGTACAATGATGCCTTACAACATTAGTAAGCCATTTTTCAAAAAAGAAAAACGTATAACCTTATAAGCTTGTTTAAGAACTTTTTGCATAGGCTTTGGTAAATTCAAGCAAACCAGTGTTTGTAAAATATACCAGCCGTTCTACAATTTTTGGTGCAAGAAACAGTATTAATAATAAATTTGTTTCCAACAAAACGGCTTTGTTTTAAAGGAACTTTAAGTTTTTTTCTATAAATTTCTAAATTTTAAGCACCGACTTATTGAACGACAAGCACTTTCGTTTATATCAAAGCTCTCAAAACCGTTTTTATAATTCAGTTTATTAGTTTTTCTTACGCATTTTTGATTGTTGCTTCTGTATATATAATATTGCAGCAAAATATATGCAAATTATACCATTTTTTTCTATAATAGAAAACTAAAAACTTTCATAAAAAACCTTTTTTTTGTATCAATCAAGGAAAAAGACACAGCATTTAAAAGACCTGTAAATGCTTTTATCCGTTAGTTTGTCCGTCAAATAGTATGATTATAGCACAGTAGCGTATCGCATGTAAAAAAAATGGTGAAACTATACTCGAACCTAAGAAAATACCCGCAAACATGTATAAAAGATATTCAAGTTTGCATTGAACGCTATTTTGTTTTGCAAATTTTTATTTTTTTTTGATGATATTTTTTAAACGCAAATGAATTGAACAACTAGCCTTTGTAATCAGTTTGATACGAGGAACTAATAATGGCGACTGTTTTGTGATCCAACAATGCTACAGCAAACCTGCACAGTATGTGCGTGTCTGATGTGACATTTGTTGGTTTAAACCTTTATCTACAACAATCATTCTCTTGTATATTAAAGTACAAATACAAAATCGATTTTGTTTAAAAATAGTTGAAAACACTTTTCTAACGTTAAATTTGTTTTTTTTTGTAGTTACAAAAAAATAATATTTTTACATAAAAAGCCAAATGTATTTATAATTATTTTTTCGTTACAGAATAACTAATTAAAACATAAAAAACACGTATTAATAAGACAAAAGTCTTTTATTAAAATTTAAAGACATTTTTTTAAAAACCCCGAAAGTTTAAAGAACGCTACTTTTATAATTAAACAATTTAAAATTTTCAAAACTGACTTGAAATAAGTCAATAGTGATGTTTTATAACCTGACAAATTAGCAGCCCATATACTTTGTAATATATCTAATATACTGTTATTCTCAGTATTTAATTCTTTCTGTTAAACACGTATTTAAAAACTTTTTTTTTACTGCAAATATACTTTGTGTTATATTCGCTATTAATACTGAATTCTAGTTAGTTTTATAGATTAAAATGCAAAATAAGACCAATTATTAAAGTCCTCCTTTGTACTGAATCAAAAAAATGCAGATTTGAATAAAAAATTTTTGTTCACATATCTAAAATAAGAACATCTTATAAAGTTTTAAATTACTGGCAAAAAAAACTAAATTAGTTAAATTATTTACATCTTTTGCATATTTTTATTTTTTGTTTACATTTTTTAAAGTTAATTTTTAAAGAGTAACAGCAACTGAAAGAAGATGCAAAAGTTTTTTATATTAAATGAAGTACAAAGGCAAAACGTTTTCATTGAAAGCAACCAAAAAGATAAGAGCAAATTCAAAAAACATAATTTTGTTTTCTTTATGTGTAAAAATGTGTCTTGTTGAACAAAAAACAGCAACTTTCATTATTACGTGCAGTTTACTGTAAAAAATATAATTTCTATTTTAAAAACACTAAATAAATATGCATTATGCGTTAGGTATGATTTTACATAAAAAGCATAAATGATTTTTATCTAGGGTCGTAATATACTTACCAATATTTGTAAATGAACCTAAATATATGTCTTACAGTCCACTAAGGTTTTTTTATTGTTGTATTAAGCCTTTTTACTTTTTTACATTACAAAAAATTAACTGTACCGTCGTTTAAATCAGTTTCACTTCACCAACGGAAAACAAAATAATCATTACACTTTGTACGTAAAATATACAAAAAAAATTTAATAAAAAAATTTTTATTAAAATTGACAATCGTAAAAAAATGTTGTGGGTATACATTGTATCTTTTGCCACAATGTGTAATGAGACACGCTATAATAAAATAGCTGCAAAAGAAAAAAGCACGAATTTCAAAAGACTGGCAATCAGTAAATAGATTGATACTTTTGTTATTGCACGGCAAAATCGCTATTTGTAAACCTAGAATTACAGAACGCGTATATTACAGACACAGCAATAAGAGTAAGCGTAACTTTAAATTAACTTTCTGTTGCGAACTTATCATTCAATATCATATTTGAAAAAAAAATGACAATTAAACTGGGTTTTTCTCATACATGTTACTGTAGTTTTGTACAAAGTAAAAGAGCAAAAATTGCTAAGAAAAAAAAACATAAGAACGCAATTTCCAATAAGACTTTAAAAGCAAGCATAAGTTTAAACACATATTTTGTACTTTAATTATTTTTTTTCTTCAAGCTAGGAAGGTCTCATTAAACAACTGGTAGTTTTTAAATTTAACAAAAAAAAAGCTTTTACTGCTGTCTATCTTAATAAATTGAAAAGTATTTTTTTTTGGTAGGCTGTACAAAAAACGAGACAAAACTATACCTTGTAGACGCACAAACTTCAGGCACAAAAATAAATTTTAACTGCACCTACGCTAAGCCGAGCAAGCATCTTGAGTAAAATTCAATACAAATTTTGCTACACATTTAGATTTTTTTCACCTATTTTCCCCCGAATAAACGACTTTCCGTATTTCTCTTGTTAGTTTTTGCACATTTAAAGTATTTTGTAATGCAGTTCATAAGGAGAAGTGCAGACAAATTGCAAAAACAAGCATACAGGTTTACATGGATTGCCCGTATAGTAGTACTCAATGCAGTTTTTGTTTATAATCGAATATTTAATTTTATTGCAAAAACTTTTACTTGTTTTACTTTTAGTTAAGGGAGAAAAATAGGCTAAAGAATCATAACATTTATTTTTGTAAAATTTATTGCGTATATAATTACGCAAAATTACTATGATCACTTACGCCTATCCACGAACTATACTGATTTTTTGTTTCATATAATTATATAGCGTATTTTGGTTGTTCCACGAGTTTTGATTTTCCTAATAAAAAGTTCAATATGGCAGATATTTTATTAAAGCTGCGGCCAGTAAAAAGCCATACTTATATCGAAGCCAATTATATGTTGTTTACAAGCGTAAATTGTAGTTAATGGTTAAACTGCTGCGTTTTTGTTTTTTTTTTAATTTTTAAACCTGGTGAATTTTTTACATTCTATCTATACATTGGCATTAAAAATGCAGCTGAAGAGAAATGAAGTATAAATGGGTTTTTATTTCAAATCATAACTATGTTATATTAAATGAACTTTAAGCATATTATATTTGTACCATTTGCTACAAATAAAGCTTTTTTTATTTTGTAATTATAAAAAATACACCGGTAAATGCAGAATTTTTAAAGCACGATACCATTATAGTTTAAAAGCGGATGGCAAAATATATAGTGTAAGCTGGTGAACTAGGTGGACGGAAATTTTTTTTAGAATCCTCATGTTATTGATAGATCGACTCAAATATGATTATATATATTTTGTCTGTAAATTATGAAAAAAAGTGCATATTCCGCAAAAATCTGTTAAATTGTACATAGAACTTTAAATTTTAGTAGACAAAACCAAAATCTAAAAATATTTACTACTTAAACGTCTGTTCGATATCGCAGTTGCATTAATTTCAGCAAAAAAAATATTACAAGATATTTTTTAACTTAAATGGCAAATTGTATAAAATCAACACATAATTGTTTAATTTTTTCCCTTATAATTTTCTTTTTTTTATTATCAGCAAACGCTTATTTTATTAAAATTGTTTTTACCAGATAAATTGTATTTTAATTTATTTCTGTTTACTTTTTTTTTAGACATTTATCAAAAGCAAAAATACACACAAAAGCCATTCTTTGGAATTTGATCGTGCTACAGTTTATTACATTACTTTTAAAAATTTTATAGGTTATTAGATAAAGCCCGTATTATAGAAAAAAATAGAAAATCTTTGCGACAATCTAAGAAAATAATAGATTTTAATTATATTTGTAATAAATTTATATAACAGAAAACATTATGTTAAATACAAATATTATTTAGAGACGGTATAATTTTTTTGATTAAAAGAAGTATACATATGATTAAATACATATTTAATAGAAATCGCGTTTGTCACTCAAACAAGCAAACCATAAAATAGCATTATAAACTATACGTTTATAAATTTTTATATTAAACGCCATTGTATTTTTTTTTATTTTTTGTATCTAAAAACTTGTAAGGTGTTTGTTTCCTTTAAAGTGGAACACTTAATGGTTGACTAGATATGAGTACCGCAAAACAAAGTCCAAAAAATGACAGAAAAATATAGACCAATAAAAAAAACCCCCCAACTACAATGACCATTACTAATAACATAATTATCTGGAGTGTTCTTTAATTGTTATCCAATCCCTGGTCTTTGTTTCATAGAAAAACATAAAAAAAATGAGTGTCGTCTGAGCAAGAATTGACATCAAAAAATACTATATTTACGCATTTTTAAATCGTATGTTTTATTTTTACATTATAATTTAAGTAATATGACCGAAATTTTTTGCTGGGTGACAAGTACCAAGAGTCTCTATTATACTATTTACAAAAGATTTCCAAACTATTTTGCGGTATTAAAACCCTAATGATCAAATCGATTCTAAAGAAATTAAAAGCAGCTAAGTTTTGTATTTCAATGTTTCTTATGCATATACAATAAAATTTTCTTTTTTTCATAGATGTTTCATAAAAAAGTGTGATCTTTAGTAAGAGATATGAGCAGTTTTTAAAACAGATAAAATCCTTCAAAACACATTTTGTACAGTATATGGCGATGTTGACGCAGTTACAAATCATACTAGTCTGGTAAAATAACAATAGTAGTTTATTACAATTCGATATTTACAATTACAATTACAATTACAATTACATTGCAATAATTTATATAAAAAAGTAAAAAAAGCATAAATATCGAAATAAGTTAAAAACTGAATTTATGGTTTTATACTACATATCTGCACAATAAAATACAGTTTTCAAGCATAAAAAAACTACCATAGCAAATTATGGTAAAATTTATTGTATGCATCTAAATTAATATTCGTATATAAACAAATTATTTTGGAATCTGTAAGAATTTTTTAAAACAAATTATTTGCGGTTTTTTATTTTAAATAGAAAAAAGGGGGTTTTTGTTCTGCTTTGCGGACCGACCTCGTGATTGTAAAGCATATAATACAAAATATTATATTTAATATGACACGAACTTGATTTGCATGACCCTTACAAAAGATCAACTTATTCTACAATCAATTGAAATTTTTATAAAAATGTACGATGCGGCAATATCTCGAGGGTTTTTGAATACAAACTTCTTTTTTATTGCCACTAATATAAACTTTAACTACAACCGAAGTTATCTTTTTGCTATTTAAAAGTAAAGTGTTTTTTACCAAGACTATTATTGCCGGTCAATAATAGAATAAATAAACGTAAAAAGAATCGTTAATCGTGGGATGGGGCTTGGGGTAAATTGAACGTTAAAAGCAAAAATAGAATATATGTCTTCATTTCATACAAAAAAAAACGCAAATCTATATTATTACTACACTTTAAATGTTTGGTTTTTGTATTTTTGTCTTTAAGTTTATTTTTTTCTTGAGTTGTAGTTTATATATTATTTATTTAAAAAAAAACATACTTTAGTACTAATACTCTATATTATACCTTGTTGTTATAGATTTGTGCCTTTTCATATGCTTAACGTATAAGTTTGTAGTTTTTAAACAACAAAAAAAAAATTAAAATTTTTCTGGTTAAACACACATTTTTTATTTGTAATCTTTTTATCAAAACCATAAGTCTTTTTGTGACATATGATCTGTATATTTGGGGCCAAATTTCAATTCTTGTATGGCTAATGATTATATATATGTGCAACCATGCTTAAAAATAAATTATGAGCCATTAAAGAATCAACACCAATTAAAAAAATCAGTATAAAAACGACCCTTTTTTCTTAGTTTTTGCTTAACATTATGTTTTTTTGTACGTTTTGTATAAAAATGTTATTTCTTTCGTTGTTTTTTGCAATAATCAATATTTAATTAAAAGGTGTTTTTATGTCGGGTTTACTACCAAACTAGCAAAAAGGCAGCGTTATATGTCTAGTACAAAAAACAAAATCGATTAGTTTGGATTAGTGAGACTAAACGTTTCATGAATTTATATTTGGTAATAAAAGCCGGAAGCCTAAAAGCTTTTTCACAGGAAATGCCCCCTCTAATTTACAAGAATACTTTTAGCGAAGTAAGTATTTGTTTCCAAAAAAAATTAACTTACTTTGGAATCAGTATAAACTTTGCCAGAAAACAAAAAAATATTAAAAATTATGAGATAAAAAACAAAAACTAATTGGTTTTTTTAACATATAGTATTATACGTCTTTTATAGTCGGTTTTACAGCACAAAACACGTGATAAAAATATAAAACAAATCGAAATAAAGTTATATGAAAAAAAAAAGAAAAAAAAAACTAAATTTTATCGAAAAAAAACAAACAAATCCCAAAGTATCTGATAGTTACAAATATGAAAAAAAATGTAGGTTTTGCAAAATAAAAAATCAACTGAAAATATATTTTTTATGGGAACGGGCAATACACGTCAGTATTTTTAAATAAGGTTAAACTGATTTTTGTATCTTTTGACTATTGTAAAAGAACTTTCGGCATATATTGAAAAAAATCTTGCTTATTAAAAAAATATACAAACTAAAAAAAATATTAGTGTCATAAGTGCAAATATTACAAAATATGGCAATTTTATAGTTAGTTTTTATACTCTATAACTGTAAAAAATATTCTCATGCAACAAACAACGAATACCTTCATGTCATTTTTTCGAACATCAATTATTTCTAAAATTAAAAAGAAGACAACTTTTCTTAAGTGTTATCCGGGGTTTGTTCACTTTGCTAAGGCTTAGATTCATTTTTCAGCTTGTTATTATTTTTACGTAATTTTTTAAAATTTTTAAGTTGTATGGTGTTGTGTCATCTCATTCGTTTTGGCATTATTACGAAACCACGTATTCGATCTTTACAATTTTTTATTGCCCTTTTCTTAGACCAAGATTATAGCCAAAGGATTATAATAAAAATGATAGAAGATAAGTAGGCAAACGATAATAAAACTTAAATTACCAAAAACTTTATATTTTATATTAGCAAAAAAGATCTAGAAAATTTTGTCAGACTATTTGACGAGTGCAAGTAAATAGCAAATACAAAAAAACGTGTAAAATGGTTATTTTGGAATACTGTAAAAGCATAATATTTTTATAAACATAAAAAAGTTACCAAAGCCTGTTAAGGGTAAAATAGGGTTGTGTTTTCTAGATTTTTATACCAAGCACTAACCATAATCTAAAAATGTTTTATGAAGCAGGTGTAGAGACGGATATAAGGGGAATAGGGTTAGATGATGGTTAGACTTTATTCACTGAGTAAATAAATTGCATTTTTTTTGTTGTATAAACATAAAAATACTTGTTTTTCACATATAGTATTTTGTTATTTTTTCTGTTACACTCAATATTTCTAAAATAAATATTCGCATTTATAAAGCTCTTTTATCATTCTATTTTTTTATTAACTTCTTGGCGAAATTTTATGCGTAAGTAGAAATATTATATAGTTTCAACACAAAGAGTTATCCTTTTTTTTGTGTTATCTGCACTTTTTACTTCACACTTTACAGTTGTTGACAGCAAATTATTTTTTAACGGAATTGCAAGGATAAAAAAAACCTTTCTGTGCATATAAGCGTTTTTTTATAGCAGATACTAAAACAAAAAATACAAGTTGTTGTATTATCACAAGACACTATTTTTTTGTAAATGTTAAACATTTTAATTTGCAAAATAAAACTGAAAAACGAATTTGTTCTGGGTTTTTAAATACCACCATAGTATTACATAACTAGTTAAATGCAAAATCTTACAACATTATTGCTTTTTAACTTTTAAAGATAGTATTTTGGTCATTTTATGAACGAAAAAGTATTTTAAAGAATAAGAATATATAAATCGGGTTTATAAAATAAAATCGCGCTTCGGGTCGTGTTTATACCCGGTACTGACTATTTTTTGTAATTTAAGGCATTATGATCACGCTCTAGATACAAGTGAAAACAATAACACCAAGTGATAGAGTTTGCTTTTACATTCTGCCAAATAAGATTGCTTTTTTGACAATACTTTCTTTATCAAGTCTTTTTATATGTTTTTTTTTTTCGTTATAATTTATTGCAATTTGTTTTTTATATTTTGTTACAGTAGTTGATTAGCGTTCTTATACATATTATACCTCGTTTGCGTCATGATTAAATGAGATTATATATAGGGTTAAATTTAACGCGCATAAATAAAAAATGGGAAAAAAAATTTCTGTCTTCGTGTTCTTAAACTATGTTGTTTGCAAAAAAATCAAATTGAATGCAAAAAAAACTAAAATTTTTTGTTTAAAATTATACTTTGATTGCAAAAAAAGTATACTTTTATACAATAAAAAAATTATATGGTTTTGATTAAAATGCAAAATTGGCGCATATATAGCCCGCATCAATGCAAAACCCGTTACAAAAACATCGAACAAGACCCAGATTTTTAATACTAAGATGCAGTAGCGTAGACAGGGGGTGCACGGGTTTTTTATTTTGTAGATTATATAAGCCTACACTTAGGGACGGGTTGTTTTTTTGTGCAAAACTTTTTTTATTTTAAGAAATTAAATATCAAAATTTACATTGTGTTTTTTTAAAAAAAAAAATATATTGTATAAAACGCCATAAAAAATCAGGTTTTAAAATTTTTTACAAAAAACAGCGACTACCCCTTGGCACAAAAATATTTGCATCCCCTAAGCTAACATGTATATAGCATCAGAAACGACTACAAAAAAAGTTTATATTGTCGTTTAATCTTAATCTGTATCTAACTAAAACAATCGTAAACAAAACTATGGAAAAGGCATTGATTTTGGATGTAAAACACTGCTTTGTTGTACGTATATATGTAACAGGCAAGTTTTACTTCTAGGCAATGTAGCATTTGAGTGCATACACGCAATTTCCTTGTGGCCTAAAATGGCACATTGCCTAGGCAAAGTACACTTTGCACGACCGTCAATACCCTAGTAACATATATACAAGATAAATTATATAAGGTTTATAATTGGTCAAGTTATACCTATATATAACAACGTTGTGCCCCTAGTTTCTTATTTGTTCTTTGCCTCTCGCAACTGCATATAACCTACTAAATCCAATATAGATAGAATCTAGTTGTACAGTAAAAGTGTATAAAAAAGATATAAAAAATATTATTGCACATATAAAAGACCTTATGAAACAAAAACTTTTGTATAAATTCTCTTAGATAATTGTTATATACTTTCTTTCTATTTTTTTTAAAAAAGACAAAAAGAGAAAAAGAATAATATTATAACTATTTTGTCAAAATAAATTTTTTTTTTTAAATATGAAATGAAAAATTCGAAAAAAAATGTATATTTTATTTTGCTGTGTTGTAGGAGCCAAAAAAAATGATGTATATGGTTACCCATAATTAAAACGTATGGTAAATTTGCAAATTCGAGCAAATAAATACTCGTACACACAGATATATAAAAAACGTTTTTTTTTATACACAATATGCTTATATGTAGTATTTGAAACACAAAAAGCTAGCGTTTAATGTAGATTTACACTTTAAAACTAAAATAAACTTTTTTTTAAAAAACTACCACTTAAGTTAAGTATACTTAATAGATTACTAAATAAACATACTGTGTACATAGTAAATTTTAGAATTTTTATTTTTTTGTTTATTCCTGTACATATTAGTGTTTGGCGGTAAAAAAACTTTTGATATAAAATTCGAATTTGCATTCTAAAGTAGAGGAATATGATGCAAGTTTAAATTGGCATAACAAAAAAAATTAACAATCTTTGAGGGTTTATATGCAAAAAATATTTGCAGGTGGGGTTTGGTCGGCACAAAAAATGCAATTTAAATGTGTTCGTCTGACAGTCTAGCTACAAAAATTACAATCGGATTTTTAATAATTATATAAGACTTAGATAAATAATTACTTATTTAACATATCACGAAAAAACTTTATTTCACATTTCTTAATTTGCATTTGCAATTTTAAGAATTCAAATATATAATAAATTCTTTATATCGGTTATTTATTATGAATATTTACTGTTAAGGGAATTTATACAACGTGTGTCTTGTGTTGTTTATAAATTTTAGTTTCATAAGCACGATTATGAATCTGTTTAAAAAAGTTTTGTAAAATTTTGTTTTACATGTATTTATCTTAAGATAATAGGTGTAATTCTTTTTACGCTTTTAACAGAGGACGATTTACCTTTGAAAATTCAATTTGCGTACTTTCAGTTATAGGAGCTTTATTTTCTTACCCATAAATATTAAATCAAAATATTACATATAGGTTTATAAAAAAATCTTTTTAATTACACCTACCGGTGATGAGTAATACCTTGCATCTAAAGAGGTATATAAAACAGATACCTTAGAAACGTATCTGCAAAAATAATTTATCATCAGACAGCGAGCTACCTTTATGTAATGAACAAAGTAAAAATACCTATATGAACATGAGTATCCTATAGGTACAAAAAAACTAGCTATTATGCAAACAGCATTTTTTTATAGTAAGGTAATTTCTGGCTATAGTTTTATATTACAAATTGACTATAGTTAATAAGAGATGAACGACATGATCAAAGAATATATCACTGCAAAAAAATGGCTTCTCTTTCAATTATCTTTGCAAAAATTTTACAATGGAAATGTATTTCATAGCCTCTATCTTCCCGGCTTATAAGTTATGATTGTAACTGTATAAAATTTCATTTAATTAATATGATTGATAATTTTAGAAAATAGGCATTAACTGATAAATGATAACTTAAGATGATATATTGTTTTTATTGGGAATTTTGCCTAATTACCGTGCGATAAAACAAGCAGTTATTCCCCTGTCGTATAAAATTTTCCCTCTTCCCATAGAAAAATCACCCCTTAATTTGAAGTGAGAAAAAAAAGTTATTTTGTAATTAACTAATATAATATAGTGCAAAAACTATAAAAATATTTTTTTTCTTTGGATAGTTAAAATTACTTTAATTCATTTTCAAAGTTTTTTTTTTTTTTTTTCGAAATTTTTCAAAATAAATGCTCCGTGATTTTAACAAAAAAAGAACATAAAATAGTAATTAGTAAAAAAACAACAAAAAAAAATCGAAAAAGTAATAATCTATATAACATCTCTTAATTGCAAACATTGAAAGATTATGGTAAAACTTGTGGTGAGTAAATAATATTTACCACAATAAAAAGAAAATATAAAAGCAAAAAAACATAAGTAACTAGACTTAAAGCAATTTCAACAAAATAAAAAAACCAAAACATGGCTTTCAATAGCCACATAAATTAAAAATTACTACTGACAATTAAACAAATTTAAAATACAATCAAAGCGTAAAATGTACAAGAGTGCAAAAAAACACACGAATTCTAACAACAACGCTACAAAAATGATTCCAGCTGTTAGGTATAAAATATAAGTAAATAAAAATAAAGAGCAAAATAAAAAAGACAAATAAATCACACTTAACTATAACAAAGCAAAAAAACATAAACATGATAATAACAAGAATTCTTAGTTATAAAGTGCAATAAAAAAATTTAAAAATATATTTATCTGTCTTATATTTTACAAAATGAGCTCTCAAAAATTATAAATGGCAAAACATAGACCGTACTGTATACTGATCTACCCAGAGGTATACCATTTCATTGAGTAAACACGTATAACGGTAAGAAAAACTAAAATATCTACAACAAAGACAAATTTGCAGGATTGTCTAGTGCTTACTCAATAGAATAGAAGTAAAAAAACATAATAACAAAAAAAATTAACGAAAACTATTCCATCTTTGTAAATGCATTTTGTTATAATCCAACTCGGCATACTTTGCGTTTTGGCGGGATCCAATACAAAAAATATTATTTATGCAGTGGAAAAAATACAAGTTTTTATAATGTTTAATATCAAAAAAAAACATGATTTACGTTAAACAAGATTATACAGTAAATTCACTTCAATAACATTTGAAAGTTTATTAGTGTAAAAAAAAAAAAACTTTATAAAAATATTTAAGTAAAGTTATGTGTTTGATAAATAGTGATAAGAATCTAAAAAAATAATAAAATTACATTATGCCGATGAGGTTTAAATTCTGCATTAACGTTACAATTTAAACTACCTGTAAACATAATTAAAGTTAATTTTAGTTTTTTAGTAAATAAAACAGAATTATAAATACCCCTTTAATATTAAAAAATCTATATATATCCAACCAGAATACGATAAAAAAACATGATAATAAAAACTTTAGGCTTTCCCGTAAATAATATTTTTAAATAAGGTAGGCTTGTTCATATAAAAAATAATATTAAGCGCGTAATACATATAAAAATAAAACCAAAAACATGTTTTTTTTTGCTACACAATAACTATTTATCGGCCACCTTAGTATAATTGTAGCTTATTGAACATAAAAAAAAGAATTACTTGTCGTAAAAAATGCATGATGACACATATTTATATATAGACATGTAAAAAAAGCCGAAAAGCAATTCCTGTAAAATCTATGAATAAAAAACTGTCCGTAACTACAAATATGACAGAATTAGACGGTTTGAATAACTAAATCACAAGCTGTTGTTAGAACTGAAGTAAACTACGCATTTGTTTGCGTCATATAAAATATAGCACAGAAAAGACGGCAGCCTTCTTAACTTTTGAGAAACGCCAATACAAGCTCAAAAAGTTGTAACACGGGTTTTTCGTTGCGTGGTAATACAATACTAAAATTAAACTATGGCAGAAAGTTTTACAAAAAGTAATATACAACCTTTGGTTTTTTTTGCAAGGCATTCTGTGCGTATTCAGTGCGTTTTCCTTTTTAAAACGACACGGTGCAATGGTTATATATAACCTTATGCGTTTGCATATAAAATACTTAATCTTGATTGTTATATTCGGGATAAATATAAAAACGCAGCTTTTGTAGCATACGACACAATTAAAATTAAAATAGCAAGCTTTTGCCTTTTTTAAAAATTTATGGGGAAATCCTGTTATACCATCGGGGTGGTTTGTTGGATCAGGATCAAGTCAAACTACAATAGAACATATTAATATACCTTAAATAGCGGAAATGCGACAAATATCTGTAAAAAACGACAAAACTGGTTGAAAAAGTGCCAAAAAATGGAGACCGAACAAAATCCAACAGATCATACACAAGAATAAGGCTATTTATTGTTTAAAAATAAAGTACAAGTTGAGGTGACAATTTTTTACTGGTATTAAAATCTTCGTATGTGATATATGAGTTAAAATCCTTTAATGCGTATTAATCTAGTAACATATATAGGCTGATTTTTTAAAAGTGTATTATTTACAATTTACGCTTAATGATTTTATGAATGAAAGCTTGTCAATGTTAAAAAAATTGACTCCAATATATACAGCAACAAATGCTACAAATACGCGCACCAGGCATATAAAACTTACAAATGTAAACATGTTTGCCTTTAAAGCACAGAATTTTTTTTTTGTTTCTAAAAAAAAATATTTTACTATTGATGCTAAATTGATATAATCACTTCTTAATTTGTGTTCCTGGTTTTTATTTTAAGTAAATAACAATATTTAAACATTAAAAGCAAATGTAGCTACACCTTTAAACTAGGGTGCAGCCCAAAACCCGACCCGACACGTTTTTTGATCAGACTTAGCCTAAAACCCCGTGTGCAATTTGTGAATCATCCCGAAACAGACTTTTTTGAGCATATTGTACACACAAAAACTTTTTAAAGACATTTTTAGTTCGCATATAACAATTTTGACCTGCATTTTGTAATATGATATTTTTTCGTGTTTGTATTGAATGTATTATAATTCAGACATAGCTAAAAGATCATACCAACTTTAAATAAGATTCGCATTTCAAAATCAAAAATATAATAAAAGTAACTTTTACAAAAAAGTCCAATTTTTTTGAAAAAGAATAAAAAGAAAATGGTATAACTTTACGAAAAAGAATAAATAAAAAAATGTAACGCTTAAACTTAAAAAATTTTGTATTAATTTGCAAATGCGTAAAAATCAGTTTTCTTGTTTCCTGCAACGGAAACAAGACTACACATTTATCCTTGTGAATACGCGTTTTAATGCATTTTTACATTTTTAAATACAAGTTTGCTTAGCTGATAACTATTTTATGCATGATATTTATAGTATATTTGTATTTTATATTTTTTCTTTTTTTTTTGGCATGATTTTTTACCCTCAGAGATAACTTGTGTTGGTTCAGAACTATTAAATGCAGCATATCATTATATGGATTTTTTCCCAAAACATAAATCTAAAAAAAAACGCGTAAAATTGCTTTAAAATATGATTTGACATGCGCAATCAATTTATTGCTGTGAGATCTACAGTTTGCACTTTTATTTATGTCAGAGACGTCATATACTATAGAAAACATATGATTTATTACTTTGAGATAATGGTTTTAATTAGTATTTTGTATATGATAAAGAAGATCTTTTTGCATTTTAAAAAAAAAATTAACTACAAAGTCAAGTATTATACCAGCTCGTAAGAAACAGATTGTTAACCCCAGCCATATCTAACAACTTGTAATAGCTTTTTGACTTCAAATACCTTTTTTAGTACGCAAAGTGCAAATCTTAAAAATAAATATTGGTGTACATCGATAATTTCAACTGATATAAACGAATAAATTGCACTTTACTGTAATTGACTGTTACTACTTTAGTATGTGTTAAGCTGAATACCATGATATACGTGCAAAACGTTTTTCATCATTGCAAAAATATATATAACACTTCTATCTTTTGTTTTTAGACATAAAAGCGCTTTTTTCCTTTTTTAAATAAAAAGATATTTGTAAGCATGCATAATATAAATGTATGACAAACTTATGTGCTAAAATACTTCATTGTTTTTCGTTAAGTTCCTGGTAAAACACTCCACCTTTGCTAAAAAGTGTATCGAATTGCACATATAAAAATTTATGCTGCGCTAGGGGACCGAAAAACAAACCTGTAATAGAAAAACAATGTGTAATAAAAATAACACATAAAATTTTTGATTGTCTGAAAAAAGCTTAAATAGGATAGTAAAAGGCAACCTTTCGCCAAAAACGCTGGCTTTTTTTATGCATTTTTTACATAAAAAATCAAGTATAATTTGCAGTGGTAATAATTTTTATATACTACATTTTTGTGCAGTATTTGTTTCGTACCTTTGTTAAAAAAAATACAATCAGGCTTATGAAAAAGATAAATGTTTACTAAAAAAGTTTTTCTTACCAACATTACTTTAACAAAAAATTACAAACAAAAACGTTTTAATTTGTTTATACCATTTGTAAGTATGGAATTAAATATTTATGAACTGTAAGATTAATTAAAATTGCATATTCTACGTTAACGTAGTTATAGTTATATAAACTCTAAAAGACACTAATTATTTTGCTTGCATTTGCTTGTACAACCAGCTACTAGTATTTCCGAAATTGCGTTAAAAATAGAAAAAACCGCATGTTATATGTAGATTGCAATCTTAAATATATTTTCTACCTTATTTTAGATCATGCTTTATATACCAAATTCAATTTTGCGATTTGTAATAATCCAACAAAATTAAAGCTTATCTATTGCAGAAAAGGCTACATAATAGAGTAGAAAAATACACATGAATGCAGACTTTGCAACAGTATAGACACAAGCACAAAACAGCTGTAATAAATACAAGTATTTCTTTACATGACGTGCATATTTATGCAGAATCTTAGTTACATACACAGATAAAGGACAAAAGGAATACATAAAGCATACTAAATCGCAAAAGTGCCGTCAAAACTTTTTTTAAGCTTTTTTATCCGGCTTCCTAGACACACTATTTTCAGCCAAAAAGGCTCATTTACGTATCTGTTGGGCCATCCCTAGTTTTTTTTAATTTGCTTTTCCAAAATAAATTTTAAAATAAAAGTAAATTAATATATGCCTGTGGAAAATGATTGTTTTGAGACTATTAAAGTAGTAAAAATATGTCAAAAATCGTTTTTTTTATGTTATAGTAAAGGCTGCGAACTAACTGATTGTGCTTTTTAATGTAATAATTATACATATTGACGTATGATATGATACTTTTAAACAGAATAACTCTAAGGTAAATAGTGTAAAATACAAGTATTTGCATTTTTTTATGTATTTTTGCAAGTAAATATATATATCATTCACTAGACTAATTTTTAAATTATGTATAAATAAAAAAGCAAACTAAACATATCAACTTATGTGTTAAACTTAAAAAATGCACATGTTTTTTTGACCTGCTTATGTGTATATGCATGTTTACATATATTTAACTGTCATTTGTCTAATGTTTTTGTTATCCGCTATAAAAAAAGAAAAATATATTAGATTTTTTTTGTTAGTTTTTTTGCTTTACGCAAAATGTTTGATGTTGTCACTCGCGAAAACCTTTTTGTAACTTAATTAAGTTGTATTTACAATATTTTTGCATTAAAAATACAAATTATATTTTTAAAAAAAAAGCTTATAAAAAATACTTAAGCTTCTTTGTTATATATACAAATTTCTAGTATGTGAGCCATGTACTGTTATATAAAAAACGATAAAAGCCACAAAAGCTGCTTAAAACATTGTATTATAGAAATAAGCGACTTTAAGAATTTAAATTCTCTAGTGAAAAACCTTTGAGTAGACAAGTAAATTTAAAAGCAAAAAACAATGTTTTTATGCGTAAAAACTTTCGTCAATTATTATTTCATTTTGTCTTTTTATCATAAACAATCATTGATGTTGCAAGGTAAGAAAGCAGTGTTTTATAAAACAAACGGAATGCAAATGCCAAATTGCGTCAACATGTACATTTTTTTTCTAATCAATGTATTTTGATGTATTGTACGGTTTTTTAAGTACAAACCATACATGTTTTTTTGTTTATCAATATATATGCACTGTTAAACTTATTCAGCATATGTCTAAAAATATTTTTTTGTATTTAAACAAAAAAGAATATTATTTGCCAAAGTGTGATACTTGCTTTTTTGTAATATACCCATTTAAAGTTACTTAAAAGCTTGCGCTTTTTCTTGGAGTAATATTATTAAAATTCAACACGTACTAAAAAAAGCAAACCTCTTTTTATCAAATACGAAAAGAACAGTTAAATACCAGTTTAAATTTTATTTTACTTTTTTCGACTCTGGCAAATTCTTCAAAACAAAAAAAAAAAAGAAATCTACAAGCGTGGAGTTAAAAAGCACTAATAGACAAAAAAAATGTACGTGCAAAACAAAACAATGCAAATACAGCTGCAATTGATCTTTTTGACAATATGTAGATCACCATCTACAATGTATTATAGTACAAACAAAAAAAATCGGCATGTATTTGTGTTTTTTTTATTATTTTTTTATTTAAAATTTTTTTTCTAAAATGAAAATAATTATAAAAAGTACCTTGTCATAAAAAAGAACATAAAAAACTGCGTAGACTATGTAAAAAATGTTTTTTTTATGAAGGTAAACAGTATTTGCAGAAAAAACGAATTTTCTTACCCCCAAAAATACAGAAGTTTTTACCGGGTTTATAACAAAAAAAAAAATTTAATTTTTGTAAAATATATGCAAAAATATCGTGTTTATTTGTGAAAATCATATTTTTTTCTTTTAAAAAAGTTACCTAGTATTTAATGATATAAAAAAAGCATTTATCTATGATCCACATTTTTATTTTATTGATTGCGAATTAAGTAGCGCAAATCATATTTTGAGGCAATTCAACTATTTTTATTCTTTTGACATTGGAAAATTTTTGTAAAAAAAATTGACACGACCTGATTTTGAATCGACCCGACACTGACCCGGGTTTTCTGTTTGACCCGGTTACGTTTCACCCTGGCCTAACATTACAAAACCAGGCAAGGCACAAGCTTACGATTTTTAGATTTAGAAAGCATGATAAGGGCATATTCTTTTGTAAAAACTTAAAATGTAAAAACAACAACAAAAAAACATAAATTGGTATCAAAGTGCTTGACTAGAAAAAAACTAGCTACATTATCGTCTTATATATTTCGGAGCTAAGAAACCATCTAAAGACGGTTCTCATTTTATTTATCTACAGTTGATTTGCAATATTTGTTAGTAAAATTGTAGAATCACAATGGTTATCAGATGTAATCTCAGAATTAACAAACGTCGTCTTTATGCCGATAATGTTAACAATATACATTGGTTTTGTATTCAGCTTGTTTTTTCGCAAACAAGTGCATTGTAGATAATTCAAATAATGTTAAAATATAAAAATGGCTTTTAAATATAAAAAAATTAACCAGTTCCAAAAAATTAAAATATAAAATATGCATGTTTTAGCTCAGCCTGATAAATATAATTGATCCCCGAGTAAAAGGGCATAAGTAAATAACCAACATAAAAAGAGGTAAAAATAAAAAAAAACCGAGGTTTTTGCGGTTCAAAAACAAAAAGGTCTAAAAATTACAGTTCCAAAAACTTTTTATTCAAAAACAAAATTTGGAATAATGATTGTGGCATTGGTGTTGTTTTTGGCCCTTATTATGTTTGTACCTGTTCTTTTTGTTCAATTTTACTTCTAATTGTTTTTGAAATCGAAAATTTCAGCCCTGTTTTTATGCATGGTCTTTTTTATATTTGGGGTCTTTTTTTTTGGCCCTTTCATTTGGGCCCTTTCGTCGAGTCATCTTAAAATTGCAAAATGACATTGCAGTCCCTTTTACATGTATGTTTCGTAGCTTTGTATTGCTTATTACCTCCAAATGAGTTTAGAAAAACTTTAAAAGTATTTATAGGGTTTCCCTATCTTACTCGTCTTACTTGCAATTATAAACGACTGTTTTACTTTTATAGTCGACGGTAAGCAATCGATCTCTACCGTGTTCAAACATGCTCGATATGGTAGCATACGATTTCGATGCAGTGCAGAATGACCTCGTCGGTGTTGCAAGTAACTTCGACGTTACGCAAACGAACTCGTCAAGTTGACAACAAACTCTTCACTTTGCATACAAATGCGACCATTTGCAGTTAACATCGACAATATTTTTTTTGATTTCGTTTATTTCTTTCTTTTTTTTGTATTGTATGTAATATTTTTGATTCCTTATTTTTTCAAGCTTTAATTTTAATCTATACTGGAATAATTCAAAACTGTAAGTACTTATTGGTAATTTTTTACAATATAATTAAAAGTGCAGAAAAACGTATTTTTTTGTATTATGTGTCGCTGTTCAACCGATACTATATTCGAATAAATTTGGATTATTGTTTAATTTCAATTATCTAAAGCACAACAAAAACAAACAATAATTAAACCTCTAAGCTATTTATGCCGGTACGGTTTAATATTTTGAATTTGTAAGGAACGAATTAATTAATATTAAATATAATACAAAAAAATCAAATTGTCGAGATTGGTTACAATCTTGTCGAGGTAAAATGCAAATGTTCGAAATGAATGCAACACTGACAATTTTGGTTATAAACCGACGAGTTGCTTTGCAAAAAGTCGAAGTTGATTACAACACCGACGAGTTCGATTGCCTGCGTCAAAAATGATTGCAACCAGTTGTGCTTTTCAGGGGAGATGGGAGCTCCGGCCATTATGAAAAATTTTTAAAGGTGTTTTTTTTTTGTAGGTTCGTGTATAAAATTACATTCAAAAAAATTATATTTTTTGATCCTGTCGTATTAAATATTGTCCCATATGTGAAAAAGTGTCCCCTTAAGCTGGGCGTAAAAAAAATTATTTACTTATAATTAATAAAAAATTGTATATTGCAAATTAAACCTTGATTTCGACTTAGGCTACGTACTCAAATTATATAAAGATTACTTTTTGATCTTCTACTTCTTCTTTTTTTTCTTCCAACAAAATATTCAATCAATAGAATTTGCAAATGCAATAAGAAAAACGAAGAAATAAATATAAAAGAACTATGAAAATTATTAAAACCAATATTAAGTTATACATATTAAGCAAATAATTATTAATGATCGACTTGTCTAACTTATAAATTAAAAAATCAATTTCATTTTTATTAAATTCACAAACAGACAGAACTGAAAAATTAGCTAGAAAAAGAGTAAGAAATCACTAAATAATATTGAAATACAAAGTCAAAGAGGTAAAAATACACAATTAACAAAACATCAATAAAAATCAGGAAAAAAAGTGGCAACAAAGCGGAAGTTGTAACAATAAAAATATCCTAATGCAAGACGAGCGGTAAAAAAATACGAAACTATATAGACAACATAATTAATGATTGGATATGTAATATATATTTAGTAAAGCAAAAAAAGGTTATTTAGTATAATATTTTTCCCGTATTGATCTATAATATAAAGATTATTCTCTACCATATGAACTTACAAAAAGCAAAGGACGCAAAAACAGCTTGTTCTATAGTACCAATTTACAGAACATATATTTAAATTTCCTCAAAATGCATTTTTTAACTGTTTTTTCACCTTAGTTGCAGTATTTTACATGAAAGATGCGCAATTTGTTAAGCACATAAAAAAAAAAGTATTTGAACTTAAATGCCGTCATATTTGAGTAAGATGTACTTTATTGCATCTTAGGCCAAAAATAATTTTTTATCTATAGTATATTCGCCGCCTAAAAACATGCAGAAATAAATGCTACAGCATAATTTTCTAATTTCTCTTGTCTATGTATTTTTTTATTTATTTATAGTATTTTTAAGTTTAGCTTTAGAGTAAAAATACGTTTTATTTTTTACTGTAGATAAAAATACGTAGCTGTAGTATGTTTTTTATGTGCAGCTACGCTGTGTATAAAATTATAACTTTAGTTTTAATATTATCTATAGATAAAAAACAATATAAATTACTCCACAGCTACCTAAAAAAGTCTATAGATAAATTAATATAATCTAAAAAAAAAAATCATTTACACCCTAAATTTCTAAAATTTACTATAACTCTATATATTAGTCAGGGAATGTGAATATGGTATGGCCATTACTGGTTTATTAAATTTTCTTTTATCCCAAAATGGCCATTATTTAATGTTTTTTTGATGTAATATTTTGATGGAAATAAACAAAAACTGTAGCAAAAAAAAAGTAAAATAAATAAAGTTTTAAATGTAAAAGTATTTCTAAGTAGTAATTTTTTTACTACCACAATATTGCGTGAGGAAGGATAAGTTCTAAAAACATAAATCCTACTTTTACGACTTTGCTTCTAAATTATATTTTTTTTTATCGCAAAAAAAGTTTTAAATCGGTTTCCTCTCGAGTAAAAACTTCTAATTTTATCAAATAAAAAGATAACTATAAAAACACAGAATTC
>JAQFYM010001774.1:0-29265 GCA_034694785.1 Agrenia bidenticulata | reverse complement strand
CTTACTTGGGGCGTATAAAACCCCCGAAAATCATACTTTTTGAAAATTTGTATTTTACAAATTTTTTTAGAATTTTTTTGTAAAAAATAAAAAAATATTTTTTTGTTGTTTTAGCTCATTTATTTTTTTTTGCCCTACAAAAAAACAATGCTGGTTACGCCCCTGTGCATGATGATCCGATGTCTGGACATTTAGGCATACAACTTACATTCAAAAAAGCAACCAGATGCTATTTTTGACCTGTAATGTTTAAAACAATTTCAGAATATGTATCTAGTTGTAAAAGGTGCCAGTATTCTAATCCGGTGAAGAAGGACAAGCAAAATCATCAATTTTTTACTGTAAATTTTGTTTTTGTAATAATAGGAAATGATCTTGTAGGACCTTTGCAAAAAACGGCAAAATGATATGTACATTTGTGTTTTTCTACTGAGTATTGTACAAAATTGGCTGAAGCTTTCTATATTGCCAAAAGTCAGCGACTACAATTGTTGACATTGTATACAGCAATATATTGTGTCACTACAGGTGTTTTAAATTTCTACAAAGTGACCAAGGTTTTGAGTATTTCAATAAAGTTGTTGATGATCTGTTAAAAAAATTTAGAACCAAATATCTAAAATCTAGTGCATGCCACCCACAAACAAATGTTCTTGTAAAGAGGTTTTATCAGACACCATGTCGTATATACTAAAATATGTTAATGAAACCCGGAATAATGACTGGGATGATTTCATAACACCTGTATTAGTTTTATATAACAATAAAAAACACAACAAAATACATAAAAATGTACCATTTTTCTAGAGTTCGACAAAAACCCAATTCTTCCACGTTTATGGTTTTATGGGCCTGCGGCAGTATCGAAAAAAAAAACGCTGTTTATTTAAATCATGAAAAGCAATGAGCTGTAATCAAAAATAAAAAAGAGGCACAATAAAGGCAGAAAAAAAACTACACAAAAGAAAACAATTAAAAAATATTTATTTGGCGGCGCAGTATTATTAGTAAATAGTAAAAAAGTGCGTAGAAGAGGCAACGAACTTACGTAAAAATACAACAAAACCTAAATTAATGTACAGGATATAGATAAAACTGTTTTCAGACTAATAACAGCCTAGAAAAATACAAAAACAACGTGTAAATGGTGATAAACTTTATTTATTTGTTCAACGTGATGTTATTCAATTAAGTAAAAACTCCTCAGAACTAAAAAAAAACACAGAAACCCGTGACTGTAAAGAGGGTAACAAAAATAAAGACAAAAAATGAGGAAAAAAGACATTTTAGAAAGACGATTGTTGGGGTAGATACAACAAAAACTGTCTTGGCGTAAAATACACTATGAAAAACTTGCAAAAAACGGTTCCAAATGTAAAAAAAGATCGGAAAACAACAAAAATAATTACACAATAATCCTTTCTTATCTTAACCGAATTTTGCGTTTAAAAATTTGTAAAAATCTTTTTACTAAATAAATAAAAACCACCACAAAAAATCACACATACAAAGTAACAAAATTATGCAAAAATCTTTTAATGAAAAGTGCTCCAAAATGTGAATATAGATACATTAAGTATAAGTATTTTGAGCGCAAATGATAAAAGTTTAGATTGTCTTGCTGATAAAAGTTGGCTGATAAGTGATCTTATTGACGTATTTAAAAAAAATGTTTAACCATACAGAGTGCACATATTTTTCGCATATTAATATGCAGTTTTTATACGCTGATATTGAAAAGCCAAAATGCCTGTGAAAAATATGAGGGCCTTTCAATCTGCTTTTTTGTTTTGTTATCAAAATAACATATACTCTTTAGTTTTGTGTAGTAAGACTTAGAAATAAAATATGTACGGTAATGGGCTCGTTTAATTTTGATAGAACTGATACTATCATTGAAATTTTATATTGGCTCACAGACTCTTTTGCATTTTATTTTTTTAAAAAAAAGAGTTTTCGTATAGAAAGATGCTGTAATTGTAGGGTTTATATTTTTGTTTTTTTGCACATGCATGTATCAGATTTGAATTTGGCAGTTTTTTATCCTAACAAATTTTGAAATACTATAAAAGCGTTTTAAACTAAACGTACTGTGTAATAAATTGCAATTTGTTTTACTAGATATACCTATATTTTAATTTATTATTGGAGTTTTCCTTAATAACAAGTTTAGACATTTTTCGTTATTATTTTCATTTAATTATACTAAGATTTATCTATTCTGTAGTAGTGTATAGTGTGTTTGATTTTTTACTTCTTTTATATTTTATGACGAATTTATAGAGTTGTTAAAAATGTGCATAATTTCTTTATGCTTTGTTTTATTAAAAGCTGATGTTTTTCCTATTCTTTTTTTTTGTTGTGTTTTTTATTGGTTTTTCTATTCTCTCCTTTTTCTGTAAATCCGAAATTCAAAATTAATCTTCAAACCATTTAGTGATAATCAACAAAAAAGAAACAAAATTTTACTTTTGAATACGTCAACAGCCCCATTTATAAAAATGTGCATGTTTATATGCAAAGTTTTATATCTAGCGAAAATTTTGCACAGCCACGATTTTGTTTTAAGGACATGTTTCAACGGGGGACCATATTTTATACGACAGGCCCCGCTTTGGTTAAATTTTGCTTTCTGGCTACGTGCCTGGTTGATTAATTTATACGTTCGTTGTGCTTACTAGTTAAAGTGTAACCCGCTGGTATGCTGGTCATCACAAAAACTTTGCGTATCTGTAATTCTGATTTTAGTTGTGGGTCTTTTTCAATCAAAAAGTGAAATCAAACCGGAGTTTGCGTTTTTATTTCTTGATGTCATTGCCGGGTACAATGATGAAGGTTTCAAATTTGACGATATTCTACAACTAGAAGAGTTTTTTTTTGCTTTTCGAACTTTGGTATTTTACAGGTTTTTTTGATAATATGGTATTTTACTGAAGCCCATGACAGCTTTTTTTACAGCCAAAATTACTTTTTTAGTCTCTATAAAAATATAGCACAAAAAAATTGTCATGCCTTATCCTAAAGTTTAAAGTTGTATCTTTTCTATATTTGTGGTATTCTATTTTATAACACGGATGCCAAAAAAACCATCAGGTCAAAAGCGATGCAAAAAATGCAATATAAGATTATCCTGGCGCAACTGTTTATTCAATTAATTTTAGCTTTCGAATAATTATTTACGGATGATCTAGTGGTTTTTTTATTTTTTTTGTAACCAATAAAATCATTTATACTTGTTGTTAACCAGTAAAAAGTATGGTAAATAAGGGCATAGTTTGTACTGTCGTGTTTTCACCGTGTTTTTTAAAAAACAGTGTTAAAGTATTTTAAAAGATAAATATAGCTACTTGAAAGTTTTAAAAAATCAAATCTTATATGGTTTTAGTTGTGTTTTGCAAGTTTTGCTATACATAACATCATTGAGTCATGCTCGTTACCACTGATTTTTCGTGTATCGTTTTTATACACAACAACGCCAAAAAAACAATTTTTATTGTTTTTTTTTTTTTTTTAATCTGTTATTTTACCCTTTAAATAAATGAGGTCAAAATAATAAAAATACAAAGATTAAAAAAATTGAAACTTTGTAAAAAATAACTTTTTTGAATATGCCAACTTGTTTGTTAAAAATGACACTACTCAATTTTTTTTATTAAACATATATGTGTAATGACCAATTTAGGTACTACACATATATGTGTATTGGTCAAATATAATGTTACACATATTTATTTTATGAATCTTTATCAAGTTAAAGTATACATTTTAAAGTATTTATAAACAAGTTCTGTTTATACGCAAAAAACAGCAAAACAAAAGATGCGTTTTATCTTAGGCTTTTAAAAATTTTGCGAGGGTGGGACTGTTGCACTCTCAAAAACCCTTGTGTATGTGCCTATCTGCAACAGCATCGTAAATTTTTTATTTCCCTATATTCTTTTTTATAGTAAATTTGCATTTTTTATCTTTTTTTTTCGTCAGGGGTTAAAAATAGTATATTAGTGTACAGTGGCGTACCTAGGGGGGTAAGTTTCCCCGGAAAAAATAGTTGTACCTGAATGCAAGACCAGGGTTTATTTTTACGCAAATTTTTTTTTTAAAAAAAACCTGAAATTAAAATTGTAAAAATAAAAAAACCAAAATAAAATAAAAATGAATTTTAGATTGATAAATCGTGTTGCAACCTTTTATTTTAAAAAAAAAACACTAGCTAGCCCTGGGCTGAAAAAATGTCTAGGTACGCCACTGTTAGTGTACACCATAATGCTCAATGTTATTTCTTTGTTTATAATTTTTGGTAATATATAATAAAGATAATATATCGGGCAAAACTGTCCATGTTGGCTACAATGCATTGTTTTTGCGTTGAGTTAAAATTTTTTATCTGGCAGTTTCGTTTTTTACAAAATAACACCTGGCAAAATAAATATCAAAAATTAACATTATATGATATATTTTCATATTAGAAAAACAAGTTTATTTTTTATAATCGTTGAAAACATGACAGATAACAAAAAGCAATAAATTTATTATGTTTTAAATTAGGTAAATTCGTGTTATTTATTGCCAAAAGAAACATTATACAATAAAAATGCCACAATTTTACATTTATAGTTCTTGGAAAAAACTGATTTATTTTTTGTAATTCTAAATAGTTTATACAAAATTGCATACAAATCTAGTTTTTTATTTTTTGTATGTAGAAAAACCACATTGATACAAAGTGTTACTTTTATAAATTTAAATGTTATGGGCCGTCTTTTTTGTAGCGCCTCGTAAACATTGTATATATAATTTAGTTTTTTTATAATTTAATACTCTGTTTGATATTATTTATATATTGAATCCTTACTTTTCTAAAACAAAAAAAGCCTTTGTTTTGTATTTTTATGTGATTCTTGTTATAATAAAGTATAGCGCAAATTCTAAAGATGCAAACAAAATTTATAGCAGTAATTTATGTATCATCATAAGAATAAGCACATAAAAAAACTATGATATACATACACTTTGTAAAAAAGTCGTTTTATATTGTCTACAAAGAAAACGCTGTACGTTTCAGCATTTGTATCTTGCAATAAAAAAAAATAAATATAAACCATTATTGTGCAACATAATAAAATTTTTATTTTTTTAAGAGTAAAATACGTTTAAGCTAAAGCTTTCTGATTTGCTCGCTAAAAATTCTATAGAACAAAACAAAAATAATATAAATGATCTGCAAAACAAACACATGTAAAATATAAAAAACCTATATTGTCTTTTTCTGAATGTAGAAATTGCAATTTTTTACAACATCTTTTTACAACATGAAATAATATCATGTACAGGTTCTTTTTTTTTGGCGTATCAACCTTAGCTGTGGTTCGCAGCAGGCGCGTACAAGGAAGGGGGAGGAGGGGGGTTGGTGCCTTCGTTGTATCTAAAGTTTCGTTTGGTTGTAAGGGAGCGGTCTTTTTTTTGGGGCGTAAAAATTCATGAAAAATGTATTCACTAGAATTTTTGTTTTTCTGTATAAGCTTAGATTTTTTTTTTAAACTTTAAAATATAATTTTTTTTAGTAAATTTATTGTCGTTTGCCCCCCCCATTGTGTACTGCACACTGTATCAGAGTATATATCCCAAACAAGATTCTTGTTAAAATTATACTACGCCGACATATTCAAATCAAGATAAAACACTTTAACTAACGAATAAACTCTTTACCGTTATTCTAACTACCAAAAAAAGGCATCCAGAACCAGTTAATATTGACCAGCCATAATTTTGTCCATAATATTACAATGAAAAAAGGATTAAACTACGGTTTCACTCAGGCAATACCATTTACAGCCATAAAAAAATGTTAGGATTTTTTTGTATAACAAAAAAGACTAAAACATGTTTATTGCTATATAGGATTAGTTTATATTTAAAAATGCTTTTAGATTTTAAACCGAATAGTACACTTAAAAGTTTATTTTCGCAAAATAAAAAGCAGTAATATGTTTTTTTTTTGTTCAATGCAGGTATATGTACTCAATTTATCTGTGGATTTATCACGCGGCTTTTGCCTGAACATTAACGTGTCGGCATAAATTTCAGGCTACAACCATTGCACAAATTTACTAAAAAGTGTATTATGTATTTGGCATAAATGTATGGGTTGATATGTTTTTTCTGCCGCTTTTTGCGAATGTACAATTATTATTTTATTGACAAAAAAACATATCTTATAATAACAACACTAAAAAAAGCCTTAAATGTTTTTTTCGGTATGTGAAACGCCCAAAGCTGTTTTAATCTATTTTCGGTTATTTTTCTGACATATAAACATGATTTTTATGATAGGGATTACAGAAAAATATGTCATTCACTTAATATTTTTTTGACATGTAATGGCGCAATTTACTTCTGTAACAGACATTTCAATTTTTAAACCTCTTTGTATGAAATATGGTAAAAGAAACGACACAAAAATAACATTCTCATGTACGCGCAAAAAGGTCAAAGCCGTAGTATAGGTCTTCATATATCGTCGCAAAAACAACAGGATGACACCCCGTATGAATCTTTTAATTTATACGTGTGCCGTGTGTGCGGTATCGTAAATAAGTATAAAACAAAAGGAGGCTGCAATTTTATTTTTTCCTAATATTATTTTAACAAAATTTATAAAAAAAATAAATAAAATTTTATAAATTTTAATAAAAATAATTTTTTTCCCTGGTTTCTATTTTACGAAATTAAACCCTAAAATTGCACCCCTGTCCCCTTTTACATCCGTGCCCTATTTTTATGAGACGGCTCGCCCCCCTAAGGTCACTGCTAGATACGCTACTGCTTGAGTTTACTCCAACCTGTTAAAACTGACGCAACACACAAAATTTTAGTAGAGCATTAGTTGCGTATACACACAAATAATTTTGCATTTTTAAATAGATTTTTAGCATTCTTAAATATACATTTAACAAAAAAATCCAATAAGCGTACTACATATAAATCTTGTATGCATAACTTTATGAAATGCCAAAAAAATAAGAAATATTAGAAAAAATTAACTGAAATGTGGGTACACTAATAAGCAAGCAAAAAAAACCACAAAACTATTCATATAAAGAATAAGTTGAATAGTTTTAATTTTTTTTACAAAAAAAAAATTGATTGTTTAGGCGTACTTTGTGGTCTAGTGCATACAAAAAAATCAGTCAAACAGTCAACTACGTCATTAAGTTTTTATAATGTAAAATAAAATAGAATTTTATACAAGTTGTACAAGCGTAAACGCAGTTATATACTTTTTGTAGTTTGTAGAAATTTTTGTATGTAAATCATTATAATTAAATATTTTTGGTATAGTTAATGCGTTGTTATCATTTTACTTGACACTTTATGCAACTTATTTTATGGCATGAAAAAAAAGACATTTTGCCAATGTGTAATTGTATGCTTCACTGTGACTTTAAGAGAGTAACTGTCCAAAAAAGTCATATTTAATATATTTGTTAATTTTTATATATAGGGTTCGTTGATACAACCCGTTTTTATTGTCACGTAACTTTGCCGAAAAAAAAAAAAAATTGCAATACACTTGGCTTTTAACATAATCTAAAACGCATTTTTTTTCTGCAAGTAGTATGTTTTTTGTATTTTAAATAACAAAAAATAACCCAAAACTTTTCTATTAATAATTATTAAACTAATGCGTTCTCGTATCTAGTAAAGGCGTCTTACTAGTTTATCAAATATTTTCATCACATAAATATTAGTTTCGTACGGCTAAAATGATAGGAAACAAAAACCGTACAAATGAAAATAATGATTTTCTTAAAAAGGAATAATCATATTTAAACAAAAAAATAACTACGGACATAATAACAAATCTTACTGTATTGATCCAGCTGATAATGCATTTGAATGTATACTTTGCGTTGAGTCTAACATTTTTGTGATTTCGGAGGTTTTTGTAACATTGAATGGCCTTAATTCATAAAAATGTAAAAGTAAGAAGAAAAAAGAAAAATGAGCATAGAAAAAAAAAGTATATTAATACTATGTATATTCGCATTTTGCGAGAAATACGCACGATGAGCTTATTTAGCAACCGGGGGTAATTTTTGATGATGGCGAATGATCAGTGTGCGTAAGAAAAAACAAATGAAATTTTATTCCTACAAAAAATTGGTATAAATTAGGCAATAGTATAAAAAGCACAAGGTACAACATTAATAAACGAGCATAGAGCAAAAGATGAAAAGTTGCAGAAAAAAGGAAGAGACAAAGCAGGAGCACTAAGGATGAGCATATATCCCAAATTTGTACAGTGTTTAGATGGCCTTATATACAACAAAAAAACCAACAAAAACAATCAATGATTAAGGAAAAGGTTGAAAGGGCATGGCGTCGCGCAGTGCAAAACCAAAGTGGCAGATACTCTAATTGCAAAGCAAATTAGGCCGTATGATAATTATGCACAAAATAATTAGAAAGCATGATAAATTTGTTTCTTTCCAAATGATAATATCATTGCAGGTTTAAAAAAATTGTCAGTATTAACAGGTACAAAAGTAAATAAAAAAGATATGCAGAGCATCATAACACAATAGTAAGCAGTAACATTAGTTACAAGTCATTACAGTTGATGACTTGCTCTTACACAATATGCAAGTCCTGGGCTGCTTTATTAAAAGTATACAAAGAAGAACTTGTACGTAGTAGAAATAGAAATCATCTAAAAAACCACAAAATTAAATACAAATTTCCTGGACCTATAGCGAGCGAAACAAAATGAATTCGAATATACATCGAATAAAACATTACGACGGCCAAAAAGAAAGTTGCAGAAGATCTTTGCTACGATTATAAAAAAACATTGAAAAACAAAATGGCAATGATATGTTGCAAGGTAAAAGAAAACACAGGAAAAAAAAATAAATACTAAATATATACGATATTTGTTAGCGAATCTTGACTATTATGATGGGCTACCACATGGTTTTTATATAACTACAACTATGACACAGGTTTAAGTCGTGTCAATATAAAAAAAATATTTATGTGTTAGGTAACAAAAGGTTGCGAATTAAACTTCGAAAATTATATGAGCCGGTTGGTAATTTTCATGAGCGATCCCAGGTCCAGTCGGTACTTCTGATAAAAAAATCGAATTTCAGGTCGATACAAAGCCAGTTGTATTTTTCCGGATTTTTGCTTCGTTGTAAGCTAAACATGTAATTTTTCTGTACGTCATGCAGATAGGCGCATAAAATATGTAATCTAATAAAGCAAACTACCACACTGTGTATTCGAAAGCATGCGCGTATTTAGGGGGTGTTATGCGAATTATAATCCCCCCCTCTCAAAAATTTATGCGCCTGAATATAAGGGGGGGGGTCTAAAAATAGAGGAAAAAAATGTATGCAATAAAAAATCAAAAAAATGGAAATTTTTTAAAATTTTTCAAGAATTGATTTTAAAAAATACAGGTTTGTCGGATTACCATTTTTTTTTACCATTTTTCTTAAACCCCCCCCCCCGTAAAAAATTTCCTGCTTACGGTACTGTTCTATAGAACAAGACGCATGATTGCATAGTTTAAATGTACATCTTACAGTATAACAAGCAAACAAAAATAATACTGCCAGAGGCGGATTTACATTTTAGGGGGCTCTGAGGCACTTTTTTTTCTGGGGCCCTTTTTTTTTATATTTTATAATTTTTTGTGTGGTAGACATGCCTCCACTCAAAATTTTTATTTCTGTTTACGCTATCATTTATACTTATAGTTTGAGCAAGGTAATGTCAGCAAAAAAAAATTTCATGTTTTTTGGCTATATTCATTATATTTTTTGTATAAAAAAAACCAAAATATTGTCAAAAAGAACTTATAGAATCGATAGAATGGTAGGTATTACACACCAAAAAAATATAGTTGATAACTATTTTGGGGTTAAATATTTGTAGAGATTCTTCTTAACTTGGTATAATTATGTACATTTATAAAATTTTTGTTTTTATAAACATAATTCCAAACGATTCATTTGCTGTTTTGTCTATACTAAAAAAACTATAATTAAACTAAAATAAAAGTGCTAAAACGACAAGTTTACTACATAATTCTTAAAACATACCCCACAGTAATAAGTTAAAAAAACAAAAGGACGCATTTTCTGTTATAAAATACCAAATAAATAAAATAAATTTTATAGTTTTATATTCACATAGTGTATAATAAAATAACAGTTTGCAAAAGGGTATGAAGAACTTTCAACAAACGCATTTTCATTATATATTTCTAAAGATTATATACAAAGAAAAAGCTTTTTTAAAAGCACAATTTTAACTGTCATAAACTACACCGTCTTTTAATTTTGCATCCACAACAGTTAAACAGACGCAAAAAACGTATGATTTCACTGTCTTACGTGTCGTTTAATGCAAAGAGGTAAACATGGAATATAAAATCATAGTGTGCATGTGCGTACAAATAAACAGGAACCAAATCGCCTCTACTTAATCAAAATATCAAAACATACCTTATTATTTTACAGTAGTGTAAAACCAAACAAAATCCTATCCATGCAATTTTTTTAAAAAAAACAGTAATCATTTATTTTTTTGTATGTCGTAATCGTGGATGATCAACAATATTCTATATAAAAAATAGTAGTCAAAAAGGCATTGCAATTTTTTTTTATTTCAGTATTTTATTGTTTATAATAAAATATTCGTTTTTTTACTATACAAGTACTAAAAAAACTAACTCATTGAAAAAACATTGCATATTAAAGTAAAAAATTGCAAAATTTCCTTTTATAAATACATAAAAAATATTTAAAAAATTTAGATGCTGTTTATAAAAATTTTTTATAATAGAAAATAACAATTTATTGTACTTGCATAAACTTTGTCGTTTTTGTTAAAAAAATAAGTCTTAAAAAAAGTTTTTGGGCCCTTTAAGCCGGGTCCCCTGGTGACCGTGCCCCCAAGACGTCTTTTAATTTGGTCTAAACACTGTGATCTTGTTATATGAAAACGTTCAAAAAAATATTAGTGTTGGTTTTTTTTTTTCTAAAAATAAAAACTGCATCTTGCGTAGAAATTCGTGTTTTTACGTTCAAAATTTTAACTGGCAATTTTTGAATATGAACACTTTTACGCATTTCATGCAGTGGCATTAGTCAGTTTTTGTGGCTGTTTTTGAACTGAGTTTTTAGACCCTATTTTTTCATAAAAAACCGAACGTTCGTATTACTTACATATCTGGTTCTATTGTATTTTTGTATAAATGAGTTCATTGTAATACTACATCATTTTAAAATTGCCATTGCTTGTACAAAAAAACAGCGTTTTTACGCACAAATTTATGATTTAATTTTGTCTGGAACAAACATACTTTGTATTTGTCGCTTACCGAATCACCGTAAAACAAATTTCAGTCGGTATAAAACGTAACGACTTTTTTTTCTTAAGATTCTAAAATGTGACCCTCATCGCCGGAAAATACGGTACATAAGCAACACATGAAGTTTGCTTTTTTAGTGTATTGTTTCTCTAAAAACGATCTTTACATATTTAAACCTGCATTGTTGTTTTTGAATAATACAAAGTCAAATTTTATTTGGTTGCAAAAATCTGTTACCAAGCTGGCAGTTCGCTTTGTTACTGTTATTGCGGCACTTTTTTTTAAACAGAGGCATTCTTACATGACAAGATTATACGCATTTTTTTTTCGCATATTCAAAATAAAATAGTTTGCGCATTAAAAACAACAGAAGAAGTTATATATTGTACAACATTGCAAATATTAAGTAACACACGTGTTTTCATTATGCGTATTTTTAGACAAATGCCAATCATATACTTGTTCATTTTTTTTAGCGCATAAAAAAAGAAAGAACAACAAACAGTTCACGTAATTAAAAACCTAATATCAAATGTGTTTAATATCAAAAAATCTCGCTAATTTTTTGTAATGAATATTTGTTGTAAGTAGACATTTTGGAAAGGTCTTTACACTATTTTACCTTTGTTATGCATTTAATGACCCAAAAACTTACAATAAGTTAAACCAATTATTTCAAGCAATTAAACGTAGTATGGTTGTATCGCGTCGGTAGCAGTGGCGTAGCCAGGAAACATTTGAGGATGACGCGCAAAAAAAAATAATCAAGCTTAAACGAAACAAAAATATTTTATCTTTTTTTGTAAAAAATTGTTTGTTAAATAGGAAAAATACAAAATTCTTGAAAAATATATTTTCTGTGTATTTTTTCGCCCCAAAAAAGACCTTTCCTTAAATTCAGGCTAAGCTTTTTTTTTCTAGGGGGAACAAAGCCCCCCCCCCGTATAGCTACGCCACTGATTGGTAGCACACCTCTATTGATAATGCTGGTTTAACTGTATCGACACATTACACAAATTTGCGATTAGATAGATTAAAAGACTGCCTATGTATATTTAAAAATTTAAATTTTTACGTTTTTTTTTCGCAAGCATCTTATAAATTTTTTAATTTTTAGAATAGAAGCAGTTACTACTAACATGTGCTTTTTACATATTTGTACATATTTTTGTATCCAGGAAACGTTTTTTTATATATTTAAAAGTAAAAAAAAATAAAAAATGTTAGGGTTTTGTAGATTAGTAACAATACATAAAGATTGTATTGACGGACTATAAATTAAAAGCATAGTGTATTGTTTGCAACAGAAAAAACCGTGAATAAGCTAGTAAAACATGGCGTAATATTAGAAAGTTACGATAACATTGTTATACTACTATTAAGTGGAAATAATCATAAAATTTGTTGTAACGAATCTTCTTGCAAACAGCAAAATCGTTTCTATTACATCGTAACAAGCAGATCAAACGATAAAAAGAAGACGCGCTTTAATCAAAAAGATGCATATGCATCAAATAGATGCGAAGTAAGAGCAAGAAACAAATTATGGTCGATGAATTATTTAATAGGCATCTTTGCAGCATACTGCCACATGTTACATTAACATAATTTTTTTTGCCTTTACCTTGCTTTTTTCTTAATTTTACGTAATTAAATTAATATTTTATCTGTCTAATAAAACTTAAAAGATGTCCCAGTATTTTTGTAGCGAAATTCTATTAGAACGTATGTATATGCATCCCAAATGCTGTTTTAGTTGCTTATTGTGGATTAACACTGTATAAAGGCAAACAATAAATGTAATTTACATTTTTTATTCGTGTTCTTGAATATGCTTTAGCATTTTTGTTATAAAAATATGCTTTTAAAAAAAGCATAATTCTGTATCATACAGATAAGAAATATGCCAATCTGGCATACCCATAAAAAAGATGTGTTTACGTCACACAAAAACAAGTGTCAGGTTCTTTTAAAATTGTATTTGTGTTATAAAACAAAAAACAGAAATATCTAAAATCGCCAAAAAACTGCTTAGATGAAAAAAGTTCGTGTAAAAGATACTACACGAATTTTTTTGTATCAATAAATAGAGGTATTTTTGCGTCATTTAAAAATATATTAAACAACAGATGTTAGTTCCCCTATATATATATTCACCGGTCTTTTTTTTATTGGGATGAAATACGTAAAAGAATTGGCTATGCTGTGATACCAAGAAGCTTGGTTTACACAAAAGATTAGTTTTAACATGACCAAACTTATAAGTATGGCAAAAAAAAAAATAATACGGAACTGCAACAAAAATTGGATGCCTTCAACGTTATGTGATTATAGAAAAATTTAGAACAATCTACAAACGTTTTAATCCATTAACAAAATATTTTATATGCGTAGTAAATTTGTTTTTCTGTTAGAAAAACACATGGATTAAATAAATAATTATGAATACAAAATTAAAAATAAATCTACGTGACGAAAATTTTATGCACACTACATACTACACAATATTATGCTTATAAATACTTTTTCAATTTTTTTTTAGTCTAGCAAATGCCATTTTGTTTTTTTTATTTTTATTTATTTGATAGTATTTGATTTCCACAATGACGTAATATTTGGTTTTTATATGTTTTTCTGCTACTTTAGCTATATTTTTTTATATAAGTTCTTCAATGTACAGCCTATAAAATTTGATATTTGGTTTATTATCACAAACTTACTTTAAAAAAAAGTACACACTATGTGTACTAATTGTAAATAAGAATTATTTCAAATATTTTATTTCAATCTTTTTTACTACATATTTTGCATATATTGTACATAAGGGGAGATAATAAGTGGCTCCGTGTGTTGATGGCTTTGTAAAAATTATCAACTTTAACCCCAAATCACGCAGCATCTGATTAAAAGTAGTTTTTTCGCAGACAACATTTTTGTTTTTGTATTTTTCTTTTTTTTTTGTTTTGTTTTGAATAATTGTAAAACGGATCGAATGCCATTTTATTTATGTAAGATATATTGCAATTGGACAATCAAAAAACCACAAGAAAAAAAGCAGGATAAAGATATCAAATATAAGCCTACTGGTTTTTTTATTTTTATTTTTATACAGCATGCATATAAAAAAGATTATGCGCCTAATTTTAAATGTAACTTAAATATAGAAGCAAGCAAAGTGTTTACCTTTATTGTATAAATAGATAAGATAAATATGTTGTTGTACTATTATACACTTTTTAGCGTGGACATTGCCGTTTTTTTTTGTTATGTAATTCGAAAAAAACGTTTAGTAAGCTAAAAGCAATATCGAAATTGTTGCTAGTATACTTCTTCGTAATATAAATTTTGCTATGTGAACAAAAACATGTGCAACGTGCAACAAAGAATGCAATTCGTTAGAAACCAATATTTTTATATCAAACTAGAATTTTCTAATGCAAAAAAAATGCGGTAAAAAGCTTATATTTACAAGGTAATAAAACAAATGTTAAATAGTATTTTTTACGTGTTTTTTTGCAAATATCAAAACAAATTGTCAAAAACTTGTATTTAATATAACTGAGGTGTATAAATAATACATTTATAAATGACCCTCTTTACCACAAGACACCCTTACAACATCAATCTCAAGAGCTACCTAGCTCTGATATTTCTAACGATATCAAATCTGTATGGCCTTTTTTGGATTCCTTTGCATTTGGTTCTACCATACAAGAGTCGAATCCTGCAACTTTTTAAATTATACCAGTAAACCTTGTACCTACAATTATCTTTAGAAAGAGGTTGTTCTCTTATACCAAAAATTTCTCCCACTGTAAAAACTTCTCTTTTAGATGTTTTAAAGTATTTACTATATGATCCTGATTTTTTATTTCTCTCCGCCAGATCATCATTGTGGCAATGGGCATCTCGTCAACATTGTTATAACTATAGAGGTATGGGATGTGTTGTGAA
The DNA here is from genome assembly GCA_034694785.1 of Agrenia bidenticulata. Taxonomy (NCBI): domain Eukaryota; kingdom Metazoa; phylum Arthropoda; class Collembola; order Entomobryomorpha; family Isotomidae; genus Agrenia; species Agrenia bidenticulata. The sequence continues at coordinate 13,928 of JAQFYM010001774.1, read as the reverse complement.
GTTTAATTAATTTTGTTATTCTTCTTTTCATACTTCTGATATCTTTCAACCAACCAATCTTTTCTTATCATATCTCGCGGGTTTTTTATAAGCGTTTTACTCTTTTTAAAGACTTATATTGTTCATCGCTCGGCTGATGAATTAGTATGTTATTTGACTTAAATGTTGTGTTCGTAATTTATTGGAAAATTCTTTTCCTGCACCCGTTAAAATCATTTCTGGCTTTGTATTTGAAAACCATTTTTGGATACATTAGATAAGGTTTTTTCCTTATGTATTTTTCCAAATATACCGTAAGACTGTTGAGTAAAATATTCGAGATCTATAAGGTAATATTCTTTCTCAATGTCAAATAAACTAAATTTTCTATTTACATTTTTCTTTCTGGTTTACATACGTCGCTCCGCCCTGCTGCTTGTCTCTATTTCGGGTAAAAAACAATACATCCATCGATCATTTTCTATCTGTGTGCTGTTTGCTGTGGCCAACTGGTATATTTAATTTTACTTTATAAAATAAAGGCTCGTGTCCTTTTTGACCAACATCCTCATAAGCTATAATACTTATTGTTCATTGTTCTGAGGTAATTCTTTTTTTTTTTGCTTTATCTTTATATTATTTAAGCGCGATAATCAGGGACGGATTTATATTATCGGGGCCCGACGGCACTTTTTTTTCAGGGGCCCTTAACTTTTTCAAAAAAATTAAAGGTAGCCAGTACTTATATCGAGTTTTTAATTTTATATTTGTTGCTGCCATGGGATTTTACTGTAAAAGTAATATCGAATCAATATAAAAAAATTATATTTTTTTAGCGTATATTTATTATGATTTTGCGTTTTTAAACTATAAAATAAAACGAAAGTTATACATGGAACGCGTATACACGATAATGCATTACACTTGCAAAATATTTTATTTAGGAGATACATTATAAATTGGAAAAATCTTATAGATTTTTGTTTAATATTCGTTTTCGAAAAACATAGCTCTAACTAAATAAATTCAAAAATTATATTCTATGAGGTGTTCGAATTTTTAACTCAAATAAAAATATTATTTTATAACAGAATTTTTGTTAATTTGCAAAAGCCCTATATAAAAATGATAAAAAAGGCTTTCAACGCATATTTCTACGTTATAAGTACAACTAGAAAAAAAATTAAAACGTATTTATGAAAAAAACCGCTTAAACCATAACTATATAAAGCAAGCTTTTAAAGACATGTACAAACCCAACGTTTTTCTTTTTTTTGATGTATTTTACGGCTTTTATAATAAGGGTTTAATTAGATGAAAAGTTTTTAAGAAATTCAAAGACGTCGGCATATCTTCTTATAAAAGATCTAACATTAAAACAAATGTGTACATTGAGAGGAGCGGCCAATCACGCAACCGGGAGATGCCATGTTGACTCGTTTTTTAAATAAAAATGCTGTTTTATGCTTTAACAACTAAATGCGTAAATTCAACTTTATTTTCTTTTTATTCTTGTTTTTGTAGCATCAATATGTTACTTAACAGGAGAATGGTAATTAATTGACAAACATGATTAACTTTTATTTTAAAACTATTTTTTTTGTTGTCGGTGGACAACTCGCCTGCAAGGGCATAAAGAACAACTCGCCCAGGGGGGAGTTTTTTAGACAAAAAACAAAACAAAATACTGGTAAAAATGCGTAGTTCGAGGTGCAATAAATGAGTATAAATAGTTTATAACTTGCCATACTAGACATTAAACAGCAATATTTTTCATTTTTCAAAAAAAGTTAGGAGCGTTAAGAATAAAAAATATAACAAAAGTATTAATGGGCTATTTATCAGTAATCAGACTGTCTTATAAACTTTCTGTACAGGCAATGTACTTTTGTCTTGTCTTTAATTTTATATTTTACCTTCAACTGCTCTTAATCATAAGATAAAAATTTCAAAATTAATTAAAAAAAAATGCAATTCACGAGAGCAAAACAAGGAAATCACAAATAATATGCAACGCAAAGCAACAAATAAGTAATAAATATTACACAAATGCAGATTTTGTGCTTTTTAACGTTTGAAAGTTGGTCAGGGATGAGGCTTTGGGTAGTGGTAGGGTTGGTTTATAATAAAATCCCGAAAAAACTGTAATGAATTTGTAACACTACAAAACCTAAAAAAACACAAGGAATTGCATCTTTCTGTTTTTTATAGAATATTTGTACTACTTTTTTACTGTTTTTACATAACAATCTAATACTTTTTTTTTTTTGGAATTGTAAAATCCTGCCTTCGGGAGCGAGTTGTCCTTAATGCAACGCATGCGAACTGCCTTAATTCAAAGTATGTGACTTTACGAAAGAATGGTAGTTTTTTGACAAACATGGTAAACTTTGGTCTAGAAACCCTTTTTATTTGCAAGAAAAGCAATGCAAAGATGCATTTAAACTAAAAATATGGCTTTCTATATTTTTTTTTGTTGCTTTTTATACAACAAGGTGCTTTTTGGCTGCGTTAATAATACTTAAATTTTATTTATTATATAGTCTTCTACTTATAACCTGGCAGGATTTAGAAAAAAGTAATGCAACATACACATTCTTTTTGCTTATGTGTTTTTACTTTGTTTCAAAATATGTTAAAAATAAAAACTATAATATAGTCATTTGCATAAATAATGAATAAAAAAAGCTAACACATGCATTTTTGCAAAAAACAATATAAAAACATTCATTTTTTGTTTTGATCTGCGTTTACTACAGTTACCTGGCTCTATTCTAAAACAGGGTATTATGAATAGTAATAAAAGATTATTCCCGCAGAGTTTTTTAAATTGTTTTTTGTTTTATTCAAAAAAAAAAAATCTTGTTTGCATACTAAACTATGTAAAAATACATAATAGACAGACGCATAGTTTAGTCAAAAAGATTTTAAGTAATATTGGTATTATACCTGCAAAGTTGCGCTTATAACGACAAATTTTTCCTTTCATAGTATTAAAAACCTTTTAAAATATCAGCTTGGATGTACAACTTGCATTAAATATCTTTTTTATTTTGTTATTGTTTTAAAAAAAATTTTTGTGTCACAAAAAACTTTTTTTAGGGGGCCCCCTTGGGCCAAGGGCTCTACGGCCCCATACCCCCAGTTCACCCCTACCCTACCTTAAATCTTTACGTAGCAATCTAACAGATAACCCCATGTTTTATCACTTACGAAACTTAATAATATAATTACACTGCAATAAATATTCTAGCCATCCTGCCATCCGTCTGTTCCCAAAATATTGCTTTATTTAAATCAATTCAGTGCAAAATGATCTGTTAATAGTGTAAACTTTTAAAAAGTAAGATACCTTATCAATTTCTTAACGGCACAAATGACTGCAAATGATTTCTTTTCTGTTTTGCCTAATTAATTTTACTATCTTTTAATTGTCTTAAATACGGTTTATTTATCTTTTTTCTCTTTTATTCACCATTTAGTACAAATTGGCTCCCAGTCCAACCTATCAAGTATTTTTTATCAAGAAAAACATTTTCGCGTAATCTGGATGATATCTCTTTCCCTATTTGAATGCTTTTTTTTGTATCTAGTTATATGCTGCTTTTTGCGTTTATTAATATTTTACATTATCTACTTTCTTTTATCATATAATATAATTAGATAGTTTCACTTGTATAATTGTTAAAAATCTTCTGAGATAAGATAAGCATTCCAAAAAACTCTGCATTTCCTTTTAGTCTGTAATTCTTTATTATTAAAAAATTTTTTGGTCTTTTTGTGTCGTAATTCATACGCCTGTTCTTTCTTTCATTGTCTGAGAAGATCTAGTTCCTTTTCTTGTTATTGTTCTTTATTTATGCATTATTTACAATCTACATCTATTTAAGATCTTGTATACTGTATAACGCACAGTATCATGTTTTTTTTCGGTATCCCCATAGACGACTTTGTCGTATATTCGAACTCTGCAAATTTTATCTATAACCTTTTTAGTTCTCTATTGATAATACATCGCAAGGTTGTCGGAAAATTTATTATACATTGGCATTCTTTTCCCATGTAAATTAGAGATTTAATTCCTGACGCTTTTTTATGCTTGTGGTCCTCATTAATGCATATTTGGAAAATAATGTCTTATATTCGAGCACAATTAACAACAAAGCAGCTCTCATCCTAGTTAAAATTATTTCTTTTATTGATAAAAAACCTGTTTTTTTTGTTTACACGCTTATGCAATGCCACCAAAAATATGCAAAGCCTTATTCATACGTTATTTTTCCTCACTTTTCTTTACGGGTCTATGTCAATAAGATCGTGACAGCCGAATATGACCTATATTTACTAATCGTTCTTTTTCGCCTTTTTTTCTGCATATCTACAGCTTTACTATGCATAAAATCTTTAATTACTATCATCATGTCCTTCGTATCTATACTTCATTTTTCCCCAATATAACCTTCAGAACGTATTCTTGCTCCAATTATATCATTATATCTCGTTTTCATTACGACTTATTCTCCGTTTTTTAATTTTCTTGTTACTGTATATCTTTAATCGCTCGTCTCTCTTTCCTCTTGTATATTTTGTATGTCTAGCTTCTTGCCAGTATCTTCGTAAAACAAACTTTACTTCCAAAACAAATTTTCTGTGATTTCCTGTCACCTTCGTCGTATCTGCTACTTAAATTCCTTCAAAAATCTTTTTTTGTGTTTCCTTTTTACTTTTACTCACTTCAATAGATTCTTCGTGATTGTCCAATAAGTTATATTGTCTTTACTGTCTGGATTCTAACATATATTAATATTTTGTCTTTCTCTTGTTGTCTGTTACTTTCGAATATATTTTTATCGAACCATTCTTTTTCCTTTTCTCATTACATTTTTGATCACTGTTTTTTGCCAAATAGATTATTTTCTTTTGTTTTTCCTTATTCAATCCGTTTAATGTAATGTTATCACCTTCACTCTTTTGCGGTTATTGATTTTCTTTTCTAGATTTCAAATAGGGGGTCGTAGAAAATTCAAAAATCAGCACAAGGAAATTTTAAATTCACATAAAACACCAGATAAACAAAAACCGTTAAAAGTTTTTGCTGTAGCCAATATTCGTACACAATATCATGAACATAATTGATTTTTTCTTTTCAGTTCTGAGATTCGGATGTACAAGTAAATCGACGTTTAATATTTTTCCCGGTCTTTAAAGGACGATATATATTAGTTTTTTTCAAACTGGTCATATAAAAAGAACGATATATATCAACGTTTCCCAAAATAAAAAAATTAATCAATTTTTTTTTCCCCCCGTATTTTGAATAAAATTTGAAACTTCTAGGTTGGCCATAAAATACTATACGAGCCCAATAAACAGGTGAAATGACTATTTCGAGGATGCTATTCTGCTTGATTTCCTATGATCGACTCTCTCGTTCCATATTTATGCATTTATTCGCGGGTATGAATCTTATAAACACACCATTTCTCCTTTCGTGCTTGCTTGACAAATATGTATTTAAACCGAAAAGGAAAGACAGGGAAAAGAAAAATAGAATAAAAAATCAGCAATAACATAAATACTTGAACATTTTTTTCTCTTGATCATATATAAATATTTTGATCAATGATTTGTTTTGATTGATCATTTTAGGGTAACCCTGATATATATCGTACCATGCCAATTGGCCCTAAACCATTTCGCTTAATACGTGATCATATCAACTGATCAAAATTAATTGAAAATGATCAAACATCCAAAAAATAAAAAAAATAAGTGATTAAAAAAGATAAAAAATGCATAATTTTTTCAAAATAAAAATCAAAAAAATACTAATAAAAAAAAAATAATAAAGACTATAAAATGTTATTTTCATAGATTTAAAGTATCCAAAATCATGATTTTTCTATGTGCAATCATTATATTTTGCGTATAAAAACAAATCGTGAACACGAAAAAAATAACTGGAGCTGTATTACAAACATTTGACCAGCAACAATAAAAACATCTGAAGACAGGCTTATATATGTTTTAATAGAACATAATCATAGTAATCATTTAGACAAATTGATTAAAATTCACATACAAAGTCTGGTCAAAATGTACGTTTCTACTTCTTTTTTTTATTTCTACTAGTATAATTAACGCAGCCATTTAAGAGGCGTGCGTTTTTTTTATTAGGAAAGGAATGTAATATGTCGGCTTCCTTCCTTGAAAGTTACCGTTCAAACATCTTAAGATATAAAAACTTAGCCAACTGAAATTATTTACACCTTTTATATAGAGAATTTTACTCTGAAATATTTATTCTACCATATAATAAAACATTTTTTACTACATGCAGAATTGAATCCAGATAAATTGTCAAAATGGGCGGAGTAAATTTTTTGAACAGATTTTCGCAAGGTCCTGTAACAAAATTGTACATGGATACAACATGCAAAACCAGTTCCAATAAATCCGAGCAAATTACTCTAATGTATAGGCAAATTCAATGTCAAAATTTCCATTGATATAATTGTTTTCTAACGAAAAATCAAAAAGAATGTATACAAATCATTTTTAGGCAGAATAGCGTTTTTTAATATTAATAATAGAGAAATAAATACGGATAAAGCTCAAATTAAATTTTAAGTCGCCGCGTATAACTCACCCAGTCTTTTTTTTGACAAATGTAAAAAGATCAGGTTGTTTTTTTGATTCATTTTGGTCAAGCAATTTGGAGAAAATTGCAAAATCTGGGTCTTACAAGACTTTATGAAACAAAAACCGAATTTATTGAAATAGTCGCGCTTGTTCTGCACTATTTTCACTTCAGATAGAAATACTTAACTTTTGAACGGGTTAAATTGTCACATTTTGGAATAGTACAAATGACAGAGATAGTGACTTTCAAAATTATGTGGGTTAAAATTAAGAAGCAAATAACAGCACTGTTTTTAACAGCAATACTTGGAATCATCTCGGTGAACTTAGGGGTAGAACGAACAATTCGGCAAAAGCTTTTTATTCGAAAGGTAACCGATTAGTAAAAAAAATATTGTTTTTTTTGAAATTAGTCACACTATAAAAGGTTTCAATTTAGTTATGGATGTTGAATATATGAGACTTATAAATGGGGGTAAAAATAAACCAAGGAAGAACATCTATATAGAACAAGAAAATAAAATAATGAGATTATAGGAGAATTATTGGTGTTAAAGAATCAGTATACTTTAAATAGTTACAAATATGTAAATTCAATAAAACTTAATATTTAATTAATAATTTGCGAATGTATTTTTTTTCTTTACTATTACTTTTTTTTTGTTTTAATATAATTTAAGCAAATGTATTGGTCTCATATATACTATTGGATTGAATTTTATTAATGTGTATAATTTCCCGATTTTCTACTCTACAACTTACAATCAATTTATTAATCATACGTAGAGATGTAAGTTAATTTTTCCATTCCCAATTTTCCCAACTTTTAGACAGGGCAAATTGGGATATAAAAATTAAGAAGGGAAAATTCGAAATATATATTTACTATAATCCGACTTTTATTATATTTTTATTGTACTTTTTTATTTACCCCTTTATATGGGAAGACAGACATCAACAGCATATAACCATTTTTTATAAAATTTAGAGTATTACCCGAAAAAACAGAAATTAAGTCTATTGCAAACACTGTTCTACCAAATATTTGTCCCCGAACATAACTAAGATGGAGAAGCATCTAAAAAAGTGCCAAATACAAACTAAGCGAGTCATAAATAATTCCATCTTAAATTGTGTCCAGAATACAAACAGTGTACGATGTAATATACATGCATTGAAGCGTATTCAAAGCAAACAACTTTGCCCACAAACAGAAATTGAAACATTAGAAACAAAGAAAACGACATTAGAAAAACCAAAAATCGCATGTAAAAAAGACATAAGAAGCTACATATGTTCTAATGAACGCGATTTAAAACAAATTCTAAAGCCGCAAAAGCACGTACAATCTATTCATCACATTCTCCTTCAAGTTTTTTTGAAAATCCATTCTGGATTGCAGCTATTAAATTACATCGACCATTTAATTGTCTTCCTTTTTGATTGTAGTTATCAGGCACATTATTAGAGCAGAATATGCTGTAGTGCAGCAAGAAATATTAAGAAAAATAAACTGATGCCCCTTTTATAAGCATTGTCACAGATGGGTGATTTAACACGAGATCTAAAAATATCATTAATTACATCGCAAACACAAAAAAACCACTGTTTTTTGAATTCATACAAACTCTCACGCATTCACACACAGCTTAATAAATTGCTGACGAAATGGAAAAAATATTTCAGATTATTGGGGATAAAAGATTGCAGCCATAGTTTCCGATACTGCGTCTAATATACGGGCGGCCTAGACGCTAAAATACAGAAAGCATGTAAACATTGAAGCAATAGGATGTGCTGCCCATTGGGGAAATTTGCTATTACATGATTTTTTTTTCCTGTGAGGCATTTAGTAGACTACGGAAGACAACACAGATAATAACCACAGATTAAAAAAGTTATTTGAAGCTTTATGTTTATTTTATGAAATGTCAGGACGAGAAATACGGGAAGGGGGCAAAGGTACTTACACAAAATGTCACTAACTAGATTTTGAAGTGACATCAAAATGAAATTAAGTCATATTAACAGTTTAAGAAAGTCTTTAAAAATTCGCAATTTATGATGAATTTTAAGTCAAGTCAACCATAAGCGATAATATTTTAGATGAGTATTCTTGGAAATCAATACAGGTGATGTCTAGATGCTAAGCCCTGTAACGAGAATATATTGATAAAATAAAACGTGATAAAGTTTTTCTTTCTGATGATGTTGAACATGTACAAATGATATCAAATAAAATTTAAAGAGAATCAATCAAAGCCGAAAATGATTATAACAATGAATTAATCTGTGACCAATTGTTAGAATTTCATGAAACACGCTGAAAAAAACATATGGTTACAATTATTAATGGCAAATTTATTAGACCACCGTTATAAGGGTACAAAACTTAGTGCAAATGAGAAGCATTTCGCCATTGAGTATATAAGCGCTGCAGCTAGAAAAGGCGATAAAAAAATGGTGTAATGTAATTAAGCTAACCTTTATACAGAATCAAGCATAAAATCAATAAAATCAATAAGTAATATATTATATATGACCAACACTAAGCCCGCTTTTATGGTGGAATGATTAAGTCTCATCATGCCTAACAGCCAATTGCCCTCTATTTATACTCTTTCATAATATCATCTGCGGCGGCGGAGCAAATTTGGTTGATTTTTGGGGGAACCCACACTCCTATTAGGAACAGACTTACAAATGAAAGAGTTCATAAGCTTGTCTCGGTAAAATCTACTTTGAGTCTTTAAACCAAATATGAGATGAAGAATGTGATTAGAGAAATATAATATGAAGATGAAAACATGATATAATATTTAAATGAATAATAAAAAAAGTTGTAGATTAAATTTTTACGAAATATAAAATTTATATTTAGTTATTGCAATAAAAATAAATTTAGTTGACAGATATTATAGTTGGTTCTTAAAATACAGAAAAATAGCCAAATAAAATATAAAAAAAAAGATCAAATAATTTCAAACAATTTTTAGATTTAAAAAAATTTTAAATAACCAAAATTCCCAAAATTCCTAAAATTTCCAATTTTTCTGTCTAATTACCAATTTTCTATACTAAAAAATATTCTCGAATATTAACAACCCTAATCATAAAATAAATGTTCGTTTCTATTCTTGATAATCTCTTTACAAACAAAATACATTTTTATGTTAATACGACAGGATTCTGGTTTTTTGTAAATACATTCATATTGTATGGTTGACTTTTATCAATTTTAATTCTTCTTTCTTGCTGTTATGTGATGGTGGTGAAGGTGGTGGTATTGGTGATGGGGGTGGTGAATAATGCTTCCTGTAGTTAACCTGCGTAAACAAAGCGACTCAGTGGAAGATTTATGTGTCATCTAGATTCTTTTTTAGACCTAGCATTCTTGTCATTTGATTGTCACGACAGAACAAGGGTAATAAACAATTACAAAAATCAAAATATTTTCAAATCTTTTTTTTATATTACGTAAAACAAAAATCAAATTATAAGAGCTCAAAACTTTGTTTTGATTGTTGTATACAAATTTGATCCATCAGAATGATATATTTGTGATCATAATTTATTTATTAGACACAATGGTATTAGGCGAAATTACATTAGGCGAAATGGGCATGGACCATATTGTTCGCTTTTATAAATTTTTGCGCTACAAAAAGACCGATATATATCGTCTAATACCGCGAAAGGGTAAATACATTTACCACGGAAGAAATTTTCCCTCTCTTTAAAACAATCTTACTACGAATTTCAAGCGTTATGTGGTTGTGTAGGAAGAAGTAGCGTAGCAGAATGCCGCGTATCCTTTTTCTTTAATATATCCACATTTTCTATTCCATTTGAATGCAAAAAATTAAATTTTGTTTAATACCATGTCATTTGTATTATATCAACAAACTCTGCTAAGTATGCCTCTCTTTGTTTTTTCCATCGTTTTCTAATCGCTGTGTTATGTAAGTGAGGCTCGTGTCCGTCGAATTTTCAAATTCACAATTTTGCTGTGTTCAACTTTGACTTTGATAGCTTCAATATAAATGCTAAATTTGTACTGAATAGTGGCGATGTTCGGCTGGATTAATACATACCGTTCCGTTGCCTTTTTTTTTCATGGATGTCATATCAAAGACATGTATTATGGGCATGTATTTGGTTTACCATGGTAGAAATCTCTGTAGTAAATCGTGTTGTTTTTTAACTATAGTAGCTTGATTATATAGTATATTTGTTTTGTATTTCAATTTACTACAGTAAATTTGGTTTACTATGGTAAAAATTTGGTACCTTTGCTCGCCTCTATGGGATGTTTTTACCCATGGTGTTTTTTTTTGACTTTATATGTCAGGAAAAAACAGTATTTAATAAAAAAGCAATGACTTCAAAAAAGGATAAACTATGTATTTTTACTTGCTATGGCAAAAGTACTTTTCCTATGGCAAAAAGTACTATAAAGAAAAAAAAAACAATTCCTACCATAAAAAAACCAAAAACACTAGCCAAATACAACTGGCGGGTATAAATAATAAGAAAAAACTACAATTTTTTTTAACCCTGTTAACATAAATAATTAAAAATAGTCAAAAGGGTATATACCACTATACACTCAAGTGACGCGAACCTTGTTTTGCATAATATCACGAAGCTGTTTTACTGGCTGCAAATCGAATTACTATATAGCTGTAAAGCATGTCTAAAAAGCTAGATTTTCTTGTTAAATAATATTCGTTACTACAAGAATAACACATTACTAGATTTTCAACTATATTATTATTAGTATTTTATGTCTTTTCAAATTGAAGAACAAACTAGTTTGCTGGTTATTAAGTGTACGTTTTACATCTGTAGCATTCTAAGTTTAGTATAACATTGTCAAGAACAAAGAACTGTTGTGATGTTTGTCGACTTTAAATTAACAGCTAAACTGTCAGTTTTCAGCACATTTTTCAGTTTGACATCAGGTGCTAACGCAAAAACAAAATATTTAAAAAACCACATTTTAGGTGAGGACTTTACTATAAAAAGTCGGTTTAATCTTTTTAAAAAAACCAGCGAATGTTTGATTACGCAAATGCTGATAAAATTTAAGCATTTTTTTTGTTTCAAAAGTCTAAAAAAAACTATGTAAAGCATATGATTTTCTTATTAATCTTTATGATTTTTTACAATCTACAGCACATGTATAATTTCTATACAATTTTAAAGGCCGGCAAAAATCAAAAAATAAGAAATAGCGTTCTATTAAATGTTAACTTACTAAAAAGTTCGAATGTAAAAATTTAAAAAAAACCCTATTTTAATTTAATATGTTTTAATTTTCTAGTCCCTTGAACAAACACACATTTTAACGTTTATAAATTAAAGACTTGATTTTAACTTACCTAAAATAAAACCTGCTTTACTATGAACCTCTTTTACTTGATAGACTTGTACTTGGAGTACAAAAAACTCTTCTCGCATCTATACCCAGCAAGGATATTTGGTTACATTCTCCTTTAACCACTTACAGGCATCATTGATAAGATTGTCACATTTTTCATATGTTGTAATGGTAGCCAACTTTTACATTTGTATCTCTGTTTTAATATCAGTTTTACCATACTCTTTTTCTATTAACCTCTTGCTAAATTGGTGATTGTTATCTAGATTTCGATATAAATAAGCAGCAAATGAAATACTCTTAGCCGTATCGGCGAGTAATTTGTATTTGCATGCATTGAAGTATTTTTAGATTTCCGTATAAAAGTAATAGATACTAATTGTATTTCCGTGAAGATTAATACTTTATATGTTTCAATGTGCGTTCTTGTATAAATATAAGCACTTGCAATCTGCGTTAATGAAAAAAATGCTTATCTTTATAATACGGATTCACAAGTGACGCTTCAATAGTTACTTTTGTTCTTTTTATATAGTAAATATTTGCTCAAATACAGATCCAAAATTTTTTCTTGTACAGTTTCTACGTAGAAATCTTTTACATCTAGTCTTACAAAAGTGGACATCTTACTAATGTCAGGTATAACCGTACTTATTGCACTTTAATTTGTACCCCCGATATAAACAGTAATATCTCCAAAAGTATTAGGTATATCTACACACGATGCAATCTTTATCCAAATAAAGTCCGATTATATAGTATTTGGTTTTGCAATGATATCGTGCTTTTATATATTATTCCTGCGAGCATTCTTTGTTTTCTTAAAATACTCAATAACATTATATAGACAGAATTAAATCTAGTGGCTAAATTTTGTTGCAATTAAGCATATTAAGTATCTTGGTTTATCTTCTTAGCTATCTCTTTCAACAAATTCGTGTTGTTTGATGTATGCTTATAAATCCTTCAATTTGACGACATCTTGATAATAATATTCAACGAAGATGTCATTCTTAAGTGCTGTAGATATAAAAATATTCATGATGTGTGTAAGGCATGGCAGCTGTCTAAAACTTCATGTTTAATTGCAGAAATCATGTTTTGCGCACTATCCGTGTTTACAACCCACATTTTGTCTATAAAATGCCATTTATCTGTAGTTTTTTACAAAATTGCCAATATTCAGCCCAGTATGTTTTTCTGCAACCTTTTTGCGTCCTAAAATATTCCTATTATATTGAAAACTATCATAAATAGAATGCGCCGTATTGAACAGTAGCTTAAAGTGCTTCTTATAGTCCAGAAATCCGTCGTCAAACTTATAAATTTATGCATTCCATGTTTTGTATGATAACTTTCCTGCTTTTCTTTTTGCATGATCTTCAAAACTATTAAATTGTATTCCTGCTTAATTGATCAAAGGTTTTACGCCAAACTGCAAATTTGAGCATTTCTTTCAATCCCTTTTCGTTAACTACAGACAAAGATCGACCAGAACTAGATATCTATATTGCTATTTCTTTTTTTAAAATCGTTCCTAAAATTTGTGTGCACTTTCTTTATAGGTGTAAATAGAATATACTCAATTAAATTTTTATTTTTAATTTTATTTATTTTTATAGACATGCGTTGAGTGTTTTGAATATAAGTTATAGCAAGGAATGTTCGACTGCCATAATATTCGTGTACCGCATCACAAAAAATGCACAAAAACACGTAGAATCAAGTAAGCTGCCATTTTAATATACTTGAAACTGTAAAAAATTACCATATTTCCCGGTAAGCATTTTTTATTATATTCTACTGCTTTCGACTGATCCTTCTGTACTATTTAGTTTTCTTTTTGGTTTACGTGGGGGTTGTCATACTTACCTGGGGGTAAAAGTAAACTTTTAAATGAAACAAACCAATAGTTAACGCGTTA
>JAQFYM010001773.1:0-29274 GCA_034694785.1 Agrenia bidenticulata | reverse complement strand
ATGACTACTGTACAGCAAGCACTGACCTTTCCGTTTCTAGCTAGAGGACCGTTTTAACACGGGCCTTGGAGTTACTATTTATGTCTATTGACGCATGATTGTCATGATCACTCGAGCGCTTATAGTACATCGGAAATCATGGAATGCAGAAATTTTAATGCCTCATAATAAGGTTTTGGGGAGCTCGGAGGAACAAGAGAAAGAAGAAAGGAAATTGGCAGCATGCTATTAAAGGAAGAGATTGAAGATTGCGTTCTCTCTTCAATAAACTTACGTACGATCTGAATGCAGAATTGGCAACAAAAGACTATAACAATAAAGCTTTGGACGAAATTGTATCATAATTCTAAAGGTATTTCCCATACAAATGCCATGCTGTCGGAAAGGTGAAGGTCGCCGTTAGATTGAAAGTAGATGAATACACAGAGGTTTTAGCTCTAAATATGTCCAACTCTCAAGATATTCTACACACTAGTTTTGTATCCCTTGTAACAAGAGAGTCGAGCAGAAATTGGGAGGGATCGCAAAACCTTGGAAAGCTTTTAGTGAACGAGAAAAATCACGCAGCGATTACTTCCAGATTCGAAAGTTGTTGCCTTAAAGAATACAGATGTTTAGACACAGATTTATAATAAGTGTTATACTCTAACCATCGGAGGAGACTTTTCTGTTCAATCTGGGATGCCAGACAGAATCTGACTTCAAATATGTAACAAACCCCATAGTTTGGTTTATTCAGACATTACAGTAAACTAAAGTAAAGTATGCTAGAGAAACTTATAAAACTTTGACCTTAGAATTCACGACGGAACTGATGCACGTGCATAAGCGAGGCCAATATAAACCTGGTTTTCTATGTAGTATTCCGTAAACGATATGCACAAATAAATGTATTGTTATTATTTATACCATGATTTTCACTTCGTAAAGTAGAACTGAATCACTTTGATGACATTTGTATGAATAACAAATGGGAGTGAGTGTGGGGCAGTTAGTTGCATCTGCATAAATAATCGGGTGAATGTAACAATGTGGTTTAATGCATTCAATTCCAAAACAAAGTATCAAAGTGATCATAAGGCAGAAGGAGGTCAGCAAATGCATATGCAAGCAGTAGATAGATATAATCCGATAATCCTAATATTACTGTAATCTAATGAATCCGGATTGCCCTGACCGATGCCATTGATCGGGTGAGTGAGAGACAGAGACAAGTATGAGGGAAATATTTATAGCTCAGCGTTATATACCACATCTGTAAGTTTTATAACAAAATCAGGTTTTGATTCCCAAGTGACCTTTAACTAATATATAGTCCTTGGGTGAATTTCAAGTTTGACCACTGGCCGAGTTAATTGTATGGGCCAAAGCTTTGTGCCAAGTGTGAAGCCCTTTTGAATCCTATGAATAGTACGGCTGACTTTGGAGCTGGAATCTGGATTGTGCTTTATTATTAAGAGCATAAGGTAAGGAGTAGGGTACTCAAGGGGGACTTTGTGAATGGTTGCAAAGTGCCCAGTTGGGTTTGTTACATAACATAACAAAGACCACGGACATGGCCAGTTGCTCTTTAACAAATATCAATCAAAAGAGGGTCACGCTTCCAAATAGATTGGTTTCAATTCAATGAACAGCCAATCAATTACTATTTTATTTCTTCATAATTTTTACCACTTGATAAAAGGGGACAGAAAAAATTGTTGCATAAACAACGTATTGTGTGATCAAAATATAACAGAGTAACAATAAAGCAGTTGTATGATTAATAAATATAAAATTCAAATCAGAATAAATAAGTTTTCAAAATTGTTCCAAGCATTTCTTTAGAATGGTATTCTGTCTTAAATTGCTTCAGAGAATACTTAGAAAAGTCCAGAAAGTATGCTCTTAAGGCTCGTCTCCTTTTTGGTCAGTGGGCACAGCTTGTATTTTTGGTCACAGTCGATGACTTCCGGAGTTAGAGCGTCATGGTAAATGTCCCAAATTGAGGTTTCACCCTTGGCAGCCTCCTTTCTTGGCTTCAAACTTGGAATAAAAATGAGCAAGTTTTTTTTACTCTCAACTTTTGGCAAAAGCACTCAAACTACTTCATATTAATTCAATTAAAAACAATTTTCAAACGCGACCAACCTGAAGATTTTAAGTACCGTGCTTTCATATTCAGAGCCCTTCCCTGTGATTTGATTCTGTTTGATTTGGCAAACATGTCGAATGAAGCAATCATGGGAGTCAATTCTTCTCAGTCCCTAAATTTAAAAAAACCATTACAAAATATCCAGTTATCAAATGTCTCTGTTGTAATTGGAATTTAATATTGAATTATGATAATTACAACTGCCCCTACCAATAGAATCCTCTCCACAGCATCGATCTCCTTGAGGAGAGGAGCTTTAGAGAACTTGTTGAGCTTGGCAAAGAACAAATCTCTCTTGGCCCTAGAAGAAGTGCTCCTTTTGAAGAAAGCGTCCCCCAACAGACCACCATCAGCCCACAACTCGTTCAGATTGTAAGGGAAAACTCCAGCGAGTCGGAGAGCCATAACCTAAAGTGTGTAAAAAGGATGCTGGATTCAACACATAATTTTATTTATAATCCTATCCGTATCCAAAGGCTTACAAAGAAACGCACCATAGCTTTTTTAAGGATTTAAATAGGCTAAGCCATAACTCAGGTACTTTCACTACTTTCTCTTTATAAACCAAGAGTTGGAGATATGATTTCACAGATTTCGTGCGGAGACTGTAGGATATGATATTTTTCTATCATTTAATGACCCTAAAGCATCCAGTCGTAATTCCGCAGACACTAAAAAGGAGAATTATCCAGGGTTGACCTATATACACCATTGAAGATGTAGAAATGTGGAAATCCCTTATTTTTTTCTTCCTTGTGTCCCGCTCCTTTTTGCCTACGCTGCCTTTCTTAATGTGTCAACCCCGGTATATAAATACGAATCTAGACTTAATGCTCTGATAAACGATTTACTGCTGTTGACCATGCTTAAATCCTAGAATTTATAGAAACATGGTGCAAGGAGGATGACCTCAATCCACTCCGTTTTTTATTCATTCTCCAGACTCAATAGTCTGCAATGGGATTTAACTATATTATGTCTTATTGTTAGTTACCTTTAGGACCATTAGGCCGAAAACGAGAGATTCGGTTGGGCCTGGTTTGGCAAACCAACCGGAGCTTAAATTGGGGACGATAGCATTGAAAATGCCAGCTTCGGTTACTGTGTTCAATCCCAAGGCGATCACTGCAACTGACACTACTGTGGTTAATAGACCCATTTTCAAATATTTCAAGGAACTTTGTTGGCTTGTAGCTAGGAATAGTAATGAACTTAATTTTTCTCAATGTCATCCTTATATACTTGGAAGAGTGTGTGGAACTTGCAGATCTGTGTTGCGGTCTACACGTCTTTTTGAACTAGGACAGGAACTCTCTTAAGTCAACAACCATCTAAAGTTAGGTTTTAAAAGAAACTGGAGTTGTCTGCTTATGGCTATTTATCTTGAATTTGGCCACACGCCTCCACTTTATGAACTAGGTGTGAAATACCACTTTGTGATCTCTGTTTGTGTCTTAAAAATGGGAAAACATAAAAAATGATCAGTGTACATACACAGATAGAAGATAGATTCGTTGGTACAATATAGAACCGTCATAGATTCGTTTATTACTGGTTCAACATACTGAATACAAATCAATAGTTAATATTTTTCTACTTCGATTCTACTTTACTGTAAATACCTAAATCTAATAAAGTAAAGTACGATTAGAATTATCATTGAGAAGATGCTAATGCATATACTAATTCTCGTCGTATCGTCAAATAACCTAAATTAATGGCAAGCATTTAACAGCAACTAGGTAAATTGAATCATTTTATGCTTATATACGAACTGGAAATAAAAACTAGACAACAATAGTGCAATTCAACGGTATTCGATGCAACGGAATGAAAATTATATTAATATTAATAAGCTATGGCTGAATTTAGTTAAGTTAATTGTTTAACATCGGAGAAGTTTACTGGAATAGGTATTGCCTGTATTCCTGCGGGGGAAGCTTTTAGAAAGCTACATATCATCTTAAATTGTCGACAAACAATTCAATGTCAGACTATGAATTATACGATTTCAACTTTCGATAAAAAATACTGAATATGAAAATATACTTATTGTCCTTGGAAATAACATCTTGTTCGTTCCTTCTACGAGAGCAATACAAAGCTTATTGGAATTCATACGCAATACAAGGAGTGTAGAGTGAACGTGATACGTATTTTAGTATTTTAGAAACGTGTACTTGGATCAACTAAGAACGGTTCAGTGTCCTATGCTGTATTTTCATTCAAATGTTGTTATCTGCATCAGCAGGACTATCACGATCGGAATAAATTTCATCCTGGCTTATCTTCACAGATTGGCTGAGTGGCGATGGTTACAACGCAAAACCCAAGACGCTTGAGGATTATCACGACAAATAGCTGGAAGTAAGGCTGACGGATCAACTCGACGATATCCTATATGAAATTGAAAACAAAATTCGTTTAGAAAACTGTGTAAACTAAATCAACATAATTTAGCATGATTCATAGCTGGTTATATGCACCAAAGCATGCCAGGCCTAATGCGTCAAAACAAATGATCGGTTTTCCTTGTTTACTGAAACCATAGCCAATATCTTCTTGATCCCGATAAATATTGTGGACTCCTCTACTAAAGCTGAAAATTCAACTAACATTGTCCTGTATCTGGCATTTGTTTTTAATCCAGTAATGCCCAATTCAGAAAAATGCGGAAGTGAAAAATCTGATCGCGTTTGTAAACCATAGACTATCTGTGGCTGCTATAAAATGTTTTTGCCAACTACACTTCCCAGGGATTAATTCAATTTGAAAGTCTAGTTACTTCCGTTCCCCGAATAAGATTTCTGCGAGGACAAAAGAGTTTAAATATATGCATCCGCCGTGTTGAATATACTTTTTATACACCTAAGGCTTCTCAGTATGTTGTGGACGTAGATGTTTTTGTAATTTAAAACTCCACCAAAACAAAGGTTTCAAGGAGACTGACCGATATTTCATCAAAATGGTAAATAAAAAAAACAGATCACCAAGCTAGAATATAAAATAAGGTTCGTCGCCAAAACCAAAGTTAAAACAATAGCTGGTTCAACAACCTACAAATAGTGAATATCTGTAACATTGAGTACCCCTAAATCATGATAAACTTCTGATAATAGTAGCCAAGGATTCTTTTGTTTTTATATCACTGGGCTGGGATGAAATGCTGACTTACCAATATTTCCTCCAATTTCGTACAGGGAATGAGTTTTGAGTGCGATATCGGAATTCATCTTTGTCAGAAGACAACTGAGATTTGGTCCAGTTTTATTTGTTTCTTGAGCTCTAGGGAGAGGCCGTCTTCTGACAGCCCCATTTGCATTGGACTGATTAATGTTACCGCTTCCCCCGTGGTGTCCCCCGTTCTGGATTCCTTCTTTCTCTAACGATTCTGCCTTTCTGTCAGCTTCTTCGAGCAATCTAGATCAGCAACAAACAATTTAATAAATACACGAAAATGGTGACCCAAAAAACAAATTTTGTGTGAACAGTTTTTTTTGCTTACGACAAGACTACATCCCCAGCAGTCGTTCCAGCGTTTATGGGTAGCATTACATCTGGAAATCCTAATTGAGGAGCTGATAGCTTGAGATAATTACATGGCCCAGATTTGCAACCGGCTGTTGATGTGCTACCATTTGGAGCGGTCTTTCCGTTACCCCCATTTCCGTTGTTCTTATTTTTTGCCCTTTTGGCTCTAGCACGGTCATTAATTTGTCTAAGTTGAGATACCAAATCGCTTGGCACATAAAACAATCCCGATCCATATTTGATCAAAGTTTGAGTCATTCTCACCCACGTTGCCGCACGACTAAGCTGTAATTTCAAAGATAAAATTAAATGAGTATGAAGAACAACCCTTTATATTGGTCAGAATATTTTCATTTCCATACGGAGTTGTCCTTAATTATAAACAACTCAACATACGTACATCGAACCCACTATCAACAATTACCTCTTTGTTTTGTGAGCCAAGAGCAGAGGTGGCTACCAAATTAGGAGCAACAATCAGCGATACATTCTTCAAGCCCATTCTGTTTTTTTCACAGTTTTTCACAAGATCTCGAAGGAATTGGAGCAAATGTCTCAGCAGTGCTTGGTGACTGTCCGGTAAAAGTAATATAAGAAGGCGGAGACAGGTCTCGAGGTTACGGTCTTTTAATTTATCTAAACCCAAAATTAATCCTCATATTTTAACTCCATAAGAATGAACTCTTAATCAACTGAGATTCTAACCTGAGATTTCAAAGAAGGCATCTACGTATTCAAATCCAAGCAGTGGGTTCGGCAGTTCTCGCAAAAACTGTTTGAGCAAATTAGCAACGTCGTGAGAAGAGCATAAGTTCATGGCCGCATCCACCTAAATCATATTCATGATGACACATTATTTCAGGGACATGTCTGCTTAAATTTAACTGGAATACCCAGTACTATCATACCTGTTCAGGTTCCGAGTATAGACTAGACTCAAATGTCGCACGCAATTCGTTAATCTTTGCCTTTTGACCCGCCATCCGCAGAAGCCCTTGTTCTCCTAAAGACCTTTTCTGTAAATGGGTCACCAGCTAAAAGCAAACAATACACACTAAATCAAATTTATGACTTGATCAATCGCATTGTTACGAGAGGATGAACACGGCATCTTGTTGATATAAACCATTCGGAACGCATTCATCTTTGCTATTTACAAGGAAGACAATTTATTGATCAAGGTGAAGTGCATGATGACGAAGAATAATGGCTTCAAATGAGGCCAAGTGAGTGACACCATTCACCAAACCAATTATTTGCACTAGGTGTTACGCACAATAGATTTTCACGCATATCCACTCTTAACGCTAAGCGGCTCAAATCTCCAATGAGAAATTCTTCAATACGAGCATTCTTCAATTGTTAAGCAAAAAAACTCGTACCAAATAAAAGTATGGCAATGATATGGTAGACTAAGTATCTGAGCGATTAAACAAATATTTCTCTCCTGCTGGAATTATTATCAATGAAAGGAATTATTTTTATAGGAAAATCTAAAATATATTTTCTTTTATTTTAGTTTAGTTTCAGAAAAATATTCTAAACCAAAAATGAAAACTTCAAAAGTGGTTAAAAAAGTTAGATTCAGACTAATTTCCAAAACGAAAACCTGCCTGATTATAAAACAATGTGTGCAATTTGTTATGTATAATTGTTTAACTTAGGTATGATAATAAATGAGCCTGAGTTACGAATATATTATTAATATATTACTCGTATATTAAAATTTTCATACGGAACTGATTGAGTAGGAGTAGCTAGATCAGTTGCTGTGATTTTACAAGTGAGACTTTATGATACCTACCTCAACTTTCCATTTTTTTAAATTCACTCTACTGGAAACTCCACTAACGCCCATTGATTAAGTAGTGATTTAACGCTGAGCAATTAGGTTAGCATGTTTGTAATGAATCCAACGCAAATGGTTATTATGTCAGTCTGTTTACCTTATCAAATATAATTGGAACTTCTAGGTTGTTGTCTCCCATTACTTGTCTATCCTTCATAAGAAGTGTCTCCAACGGGACTCCGAAAATGGCACTAGAACCCTCTTCCGTAGGGGAGTTCTTCTTCAACCCTTTTTGAACTTTTCTCCTTCGAACTTGAATATTGAAATGATCACATTGAGCAGTCAATTCCATTATTAACAAGGGACGAATACTTTTGCAGTCTTCTTCACTCAGATCGCTGAGGCGAGTCAGTCCGGAGGGGTCAACGTAGAATTCTTCAGGCTGTTTAAAAAATGCAATGAACATTTTATAATCCATTTCCTAGACAAACTATCATAAGTTATAACTACTTTCTACTTTGCATACAATAAGAGAATCTTCGTCAGCAGTCTCTGATCCAATGGAAGTCCCATTGATTCGATTAAGCTCAGCAGTAAAACCGTTTTTCGTTGCACCAAAAGTATTGTATGTCTTCGAGTTGAAGTCATTTCCACCTGAGGGTCCGTTCTGAATCTGCACTGTATTAGTTAAGCTTGCTGGTGGAGGATTCAAAATTCCTGGAAATGGAACTGGCCTCTTGGATGGAATGTATCCTTTCATGTAAATGGTACCCACATTATGATACCCCAGAATTTCAATTCCTGGAATCAGAAATGTTTTTGTCATACCAGCGATAAAATTATGAAGACTGTTTAATTTAATTGCATATATATAACTCACCTGAGATACTATCTGTTGCAATTTCTCCTTCAGTTCCATTTCCACGTGTGGGAAATCGAGGCTTAAAAAGTTCTTTATTTTTGCTTGGAGGCGACGTTGAATGCGGCTGCTGTTGGCTATGCGGTAGTTGCTGATCAGGCTTAAATATCTGTACGAAGTTTGGCACTTGTTTTGGCACTGTGGACGCTTCGTCCAACTCCTCTGCTGATGAACCACTGAGTGGACAACAATTTAAACGGACCATATTATTAACAATTAACAATCAATATTTTCCACGCAATACAGGTCAGTGACACCAACTACTGCCTTTAACCCTGTCAAGAACCTCGCATAGATTGTTAATGAATTACTAAAATTAATGCATATTACTAAAGATTACCTTAGTGATCTGGAATGAATATGTGAAACTGGAGAAGATCCTCTCCGCGGGGGCGATTCACTGTTGAGAAATTCATTAGAATCCAAACAGGAGTCTGGAGTTTGACTCCGAGATGAATCCTGAGTACAGAAAAAACAATTAAGTTTCGATTTAGATTTCAATGCCTTAAAAAAGACTACTTGCCTTTTGTTCTGCATATTCATTCTGGAAGAAACTGCGGACGTCTGGTGTTCTTCTATGATTCTTTCGTCTTTTTAAAGTAGCATTAAGTGTTCTAACTCTCTTTCGCACTGCATCGGCCTGTATCAGAGTAAACATTCCATTAAGTCCCACAAATGCACCTCTAAATTTTAAAGCATTGCTTTTCGTTCTTTACCTGATGAGGTTTCAGACTTAGTTTCTGAACAGCAGGACCAATGTCATTTTCTGGAAGGGACTTCCCTTGACGCCACTGCTGAGTCCATTCTCCAAGTCCAACTTCAGATAGCCAATCCGCCTCGATTTCCCCTGTGATCAAAGCAAGATGCAGTATTAAATGTTTTGCAACTGAATTTAAAACTGTCATCACAGAAAGGGCTTGTTATTTTGGCAGATTTCTGTTATGTTATTATTATAAGACGATTTTGACTCGCGTGTCTACACTGTACGATCAGAGTTACGATTAACAATAATATATATTCCAACATTTCCAACCTACTGGATGAAACGACTAACGAGCTAACTAAGCGAATACGCAACAAAACAACCATTAGCAAACGTCACTTATTTGGAATTGAGGTTATCAGTATTTTCTCTCCCAGAACCGGTAATACAAACCTAATGAATGAATATACTGATATACATTTTCATGGACCTGCTTCCGATTCACCAATTATAATGACTCACATACTCACATGTACATATGCGATCATCTCTCTAACTATATTGACCGATAGCACATAATCAATGTTTACAATCACGAAGTTAGTGCCTCACAAATAAATATGAAATACAGTTCGCAAAAAATACAATAATTTGGATTTGTTCCGGACATCAATAACTCACCTTCATCCGTGACATTGCCCTTATGATCTTCATCCTCTAAGCGATCCTTGGTGGCCACCTCTGCCCAGAATTCCTCATCCAAGTTTTCATGATTCACCGTTACCGTGACCGGCAAGGTGGTTATCTTCTTAATTTCAACACTCACACTCATCACTCCACAGCTCAGTTGTTCTGTAGGTGCCAGTTGCAAATTTTAAACCAGGCTAATATCAGACGGTTTATTCTAAAAGACTAATTCACTGTGGGCTGTGCAACTACGTTCACTGGTTGAGTGATTCAGAAATCTTAAAAGTCCATTTAGCTTCCTATATTCTTTTCGTCATTCTAAGGAGTTCACCATCCCTCTAAGGCTTCCGGAATAGATTTGCAACGTGTTCACTTTCTTCAGTTTTATTGCGGTTTCCGTTGCTCTATCGGAAGAACCATGTGCATGGTAATGCTATTAGGAGGTCGTTAATTTTCCCCAGCCTGTCAAATCATAAAGAGAGAACAATATATTAGAATGCTTGCACAATTTATGAACACAATGCAACCAGGGTAGGAGTTTGGAGTTTCATTACTTTTGAATGAGTAATTAAATTCCGAAAGTAGGTGGAAGACACAATAACTTCCTTTGAAATCCGGTCTTTACTCTAGCTGTCTTATTTCATGTCCAAGGCTGATAAAAGTGAAGAAGAAATGCAATTTTGCAATTTTGATTACTAATAAATAAATAATTAGATTCCCTAGATTCCATACCACCTTCCACGTTGAAAGTGCAATATTATTTTTATTTCTAAAGGTTGGTGGTTAGTCTGGTTTAGGTGCTATCATTGCTTCAATTAATAAATAAAAGTTTATATTTGCTAACTAAAGCTAATATAAAATACTAGCAGTCAACTTATTTATTGTTTAATGACCAATAGAGGGAAACTAACAGTGCGACTTATTCAAAAGTTGTTTCACAAATAGAGCGAAAAATTCCCATGTGAGCAGACCCGAACCCAAACCGCACACTTAAGGATAATTAAATGTTCAATGTAGTTGGATGTGTCCCTAGTAATGAAATAAGTTATCGATATCCCATACTTTTTTCAGTGAGACTCGCCTTATAAAGTAGTTACATGTATCGTATTCCAGTTCCCACGTTTAGCATACTTTACTTACAAAGAATCACACGAGTCGATTTTACTTAAATTGCGATTAAAATGGAAAGCCCTATTGTATTTGAACCGTATCAAGGGGCATGGGCATGGAATATCAACTAAACTGAGTTGAATTGTTTTTACTTGTTCTGCTCCTGACTGCTGACAAACTGACATGACGTCCTATCGTTGGAATAAGTTGTTTTTTGAGAGATAAAACTGATTGGAAGTATTGATATTCGGAACACAGAGAGGTGAATGAGAGAGATAGTGCAGAGGGAACTCATTTCGTTCCATGAATACTAAACTTGAACATATATTGAATACAATTGATAATGATTAGCATATCATAATTCTGGTGTGACTGATAATAATGTGGACAAATGTTTTCTACACTACTGGAGCCTCAAATCTCAACAAAAAAGATTTACATTATCAAATCAAATGACGAAGGGAAAAATCAATTCGATTATGTCATTAGAATTCCATCTTATATCGTAATTGAATCAAAGATCGAGTTTGTACTTTGGAATATTCTGTAGCTTCAAAAGTAGATTGAAATATTTTCCATACCTGACTCATCTTAGCTTTTCAGTTCAGCGATAATTACTCATTTTAGTTCACTATGAATTTACAATTCCAAGTTCCAAGTCACAACCAAAGGCCTAAATTCCACCCGGAACCGAACAAACTTCACTTATAGTTATGACATACTGCTTTTCATTTTTAATAACACAATCATTACGTCGTGAAAGTTAATTCGAGTAAACACAACACACATAGTATTATAGGTTTCTTTTTTTCCCCGACTGGAATTCAAACAATCGATGTTTGCAAAATAATTTATTCTCGACTTATCTTCTCCAAACAATCAGGCCGAACCCCGATTGAAGCTCGAGAATGAATGCATGTAAATATTAAGTTGTATGAATTGTACAGATTGCTGGGCAATTGTAAACAGAAAAGAATGGAATTTAATACGACTCACAACCAACCAACCTGCCTTTTTCGTCAATCAATATAGACATGATGGGGAACTGGTGAATATGGAGCCGTTTATCCCAGTACGAGACTGTCAGCGATCTGAAGTACTAATTCACATTGACGATTTCAAACCTTCAATACAGCGAGTACCTAGTGGAAATGATGTGATTTTTAAAAAAATTATGAAGTAACTTGCAAACCTATGACCCAATCTAATTCTCAAATCAGACTAGGCAGTTAGTAGAATAATAATAAGACATGAAAAGAATTATAAAAAAACTCAAAACTGAAAGTCTCATCTCAGCATAACTTTACAGTTACAGTTGATGGTTTGAGTTAACTCGTTACATTTTTGTTATCATAACCACCACCACCACCATTATCACCACCTTAAAATATTCTTTTAGCTCTTTTAGCTACATTTCCTAAATTCACTTTCACAGACGCCCAATTTAGATCTTTCCTGCCTCTTCATCCAAGGAAAGACATCTTTCATCAACCAAACCTCTTTTTTAATGTCGCTAACACAGACACAACCCAAACCAAATTTCAACCACTTACTACCTACCGAGCTACCTACGCTCATCAAGACAATTACTCAATTAAATCTTCATAATTTTTTTTCACTTTTTAAAACGTAATAGTCCATTACAGAGTAATTAAAGGGTCAAGTGATGAGAACAAAAGAGAAACTTGTGGGGAGTGTGTCTAGTCTTTTTATAGACGTAGGAGACCATACTGCAATCTGACAAATTAATGACTGAGGGTAATAAAATATCCCTTGTTCCATAATCCTTCGAAATTCGATCAATATCTGCAAGCCACTAATGATTCAAGATTCAATCTCTATTCTCAATGCCATCTCTAAAAAGATTAAACTAATCCTAATGGAACATGATGATACTCCATGATGGGATATTTATCCCATTATTAATCCATACACGCATCCTCATTTGGATTCACGGATATGATAATTCTTTGAATATTTTGGCAGGTCGGGCGTGAATTTTTACTCAATGAATGGATTAGAAAGATTAGAATACTGACTCATAGTAACATCAGTATTAACATGTGCAATGCAATGTGCAATTCTATATACAAAAAGATACATCAGCCTACGACATAGATTAATGAGTAGAATGCCCACATTAAACAATTACTACAGACTGTTGAGTGTCATTGAAGTTTTGAAGATTGAATAATTCGACTAAGGGGTTTCAACATGTTTACTAATATTTGGTCAGATGATGAGACTTGGATGTTAGAATACAGAAATGAATACACACAATCACAATCATTCCGTCAATCAAATTGTTAGCATTTCATATTAGCACCTTGATTTGATTTGAATAGAGATGGATGCAAAGGACGATTTGGAAAGTCCAACCGCCCTACCTGCTCTTAAATGGTTTGTTGGACAAGGTGCCCCGCTGGGAGAATTCACTTCTCTGTTTACTATATCAACGTGTCAGTGTCACCGTCGATAATCCATCCTCCATACTGATTAATCAAACTAGCCATAATTCCTAAGTGAACATGACATCGTTGATTCTCTAATCTAAATATCTTCTAATCAAAATAATATATAACATTCAACCCTTCCTCATGGTCATCCCCAACTCCATATCTATCATGAAACGGCCGACCTCTAGACTTCCATATTTTTAATCATAATTGTATCCTGGCTCATATTCCAATTATGGAAGCAAATGCAAATCCTCACAACTCTTATCCACTACCGGCTTTATCGCCTGAAATAGGGCTTAGTTTACAGGGTTCTTAAAACCCTCAAGCTTCATATTCTTCTCATCATTAAGTGATTCAGATTTGTACTTGCTAGGAGAAAAAAAACTCAAGATCAAATGACTCACAATTTCCAAAGCTTCTTGTACGTCTTTGAATCACAGGTAAGGATGTGTGACACACGGGAAGTTGCTACTTATTTCAGATGAGGTTTCAAAAGATTTTATTTATTAAAAACTTTGAAATTTACTTGAATCACGTAGACAGTAAATCTACGGTTGTTTTGGTGTCAATCAGGCGATTGCTAGCAACACTTTCCAATCCCGTCCAATAATCCAATACTGTGTGCAATTACGAAATTGAAATGCTGAATTTATGTCTGACCAACGGGGCTTAGCTCACTTTCTTGTTGCTTTAGGTCTTATTTAATTAATACTTGTACTAGAGCAAGTAATACTCTTTGATATGTAATACAGCACAGAAGCAGCGGAACGGTTTCTCATCCTCAAAAACTCAATGCACAGAAATTACAATTTACAGAGAAGAACAAGGAGCACGACCAACATTATAAATTAAACAATTTCTCGCCTTGTGAAAAAAACTGTTAAATCTAGTACAGATAAATCTTATCAGTAATAATTTTAAAAAGAACCTTCTCTGTCTACTACCACTGACACACTGAGGATTAGCGTGCAAGCCGAACTGACTACGAAGCAAAGTAGCCTACTGTAACGCATTAAGGAGATAATAATGCTAAGCTATAAATCATATCGCATATAGCATAAGGTGCTTTACTATGAATCCGAATCCAATGTGAAATTACCAGATGCAGTGAATAACACTAATTTCCATCCAATACATTCAACTCTCATAATAATAATACTGTAGTAAAAAAAAACATTAAAATATATGACTGTAGCTACCACCACCACCAGAAAAACCAGGCTACAAACACCTACAACCTATTCAACAATAGTTTTTTACACCTTTAAAGAGCTGGGATTAGTTAGGGATGTGATTTTAAAAACGGCAGTAACAATTTCTTCCAAGAAAACCAAGAGTCTCTCACACAATTTATGTGCAAGCGAAGAAAGCAACAAGGAAAAAATTAAGTTCCTCTTCAACACTGACGAAGAACCAGATGTAATTCATTTAACCATGATGATCACCATCATTCTGTGATTGAGTCGGATCGAGGATTTTAAAGCGTTTTGAAGCTTTACTACCACCAGTTCTGCACATTGAAAATTGGGTCAGGTAACAAAACCAAAATCAAATAGCTAGAACGAAGATACGCCAGTTTTTTTGTTAAACCTGTCGCTTTATAGTCCGCTGTTACTTGTAATATTTCTAGAGACTAGAGACTAGAAGATTTCCACTTGTTTAATTCAGTTTAATTCTTACAGATTTTCTTATCAGGCAACAATCTTTAAATTCTTTGATATTAGAAATCATAAGTTATGAACATAATCATAAAGTATGTTACCTATACCGACAAGTAGTTTACTAAGGGCCGGAGGGAGCCCTTTTTGTTCACTAATCATCTTAAATTAACGTTGGTAAACAGAAACGGTACGTGTGTGCGTGCATCCCAGATTTTCAAATGTCAACACTATGGTCAATGAATTATGTTCACAAATTATAGATTATGATAAACCCAACTTTCTGCA
The DNA here is from genome assembly GCA_034694785.1 of Agrenia bidenticulata. Lineage (NCBI taxonomy): Eukaryota > Metazoa > Arthropoda > Collembola > Entomobryomorpha > Isotomidae > Agrenia > Agrenia bidenticulata. Next base: position 13,996 of record JAQFYM010001773.1, on the reverse strand, counting down.
ACAACCCCTGCACAAATAGCAAACAAATTACGCTATGCCCTACCTGAAATTACTGATAATTATGAGAAGCGGCTCAAAATCCCCCATTGCCTTGGAATAAATAAATTACACAATACTATAAGACGTTCCTTTACCTGTGTCATCGAACTATGATTTTCTAAGTTACTCCTTCAATTTCAAACTTAATAAACTCAGAGAGGTTATCTTGTAGAGTACAAAAGCTTGCATGAAAACATGCAAATTTCCGCACATAAATGACTTGCCATGGTACACCTCGTGTGAGAAAGAAATTAAACGATGCAGCAAATCACAACAAAGTCCAAGTAGCTCTCCGTTAAGATAATAAGTAGTACAGGAATGTACAAGAGACCTCTCTGAGTAGGTACAAAGCTTATTAAAAGACGAAGGTTAAGAGCCGAAATCTGATTATCTTTAGAGATTAAAGAAGCTCGCAATTTGTAACCTGTCAATGCACACCAAAGAATAGCCCCATGCAAATCATCTATGTATACAATACCACTTCAGACAAACTGCTCAGCACTGGTTAGGCGAGAAATGGTATTCTAGAATCTTTGTAATTCGTTAGAGTGCAAAACAGGATCGGATTACTTAATTCAGAAGACAACTCTAGTCCTTCCAGTCTTAGATTACAAAATTCATACAACATACTTACAATCACAGATCCTATGCACTTTTAAGACATTCTCCAACTTGACTGCTACTGATGAAGCAGGATGTGTATTATCTAATACGGGCGAGTTTAATGGCTACGTGAAAGAATGCGAATGCATCATCATTCACCAATCACCACAAGGGATATTTAAATATTTTTTTAACCAACAGTGAACAGACCTGCACTTTTGAATCCCAATAGCTGCAACTCCACACTTTACAAACACTGAAATCTGTAGCATGAGGAAAAATTCTCCCTTCTTAATCCTAAGCAAATCTTTGTCTACAATATTCCAAATTATTCGTATACTATATATGCTCTGGAATTCCTTATTAATTCAAACTCACATACAGCAGCCTTCGTCAGCAATCACAAATTTACAATTCAGCACTGACACTTGTGTTTTGAGTTTGAGGAATTGCTAAAGCATGATTGTATTGAAGTTTTTAAACTATAATAAAACAACGGAGAGAATTTGCACTCATACAATAGAATTGGATAGAGGCTTGCATTATATTATAGCCTTGACCAAAAGTCTAAAACACATGTATGTACGCTAAATGCTAAATGCTGAGTATTCATGTATTGTACCCTACATGGTTTATCTATTGCAATTTACGGGGGGGGGGGGGTTCACTCACCAAGCCGAAGCCAACTCTTTTTTTGCAACGGTACACTGATCAAGCCTCATACACGCTTTTGATTTGAATTTGATTTGACACTTCCTTTTTGAAGTTCAAACTTTTCTACTAATCACGAAATAGTTCAGAAAACCCTTGGCAGTTCTGGGATGAATAACCACACCATCTGGAAACACTTCTCCCTGGATTTTCCCATCATGCACAAGAAAATAAATGCAATTCACTCTATAACGTGTAGTGTGAAGCTGGCATTAGAACTAGAGTTCAAAATTAGTGTGATGAGTATATATGAACCAAGTGTTACAAATTAAGCATTCATCTACGCCATAAAGTTAGAATTAAATAAATCAGGCTCACTGAACATCCCACCGAGTCTCCGTATTAAATTAAAATGATACACACCTCTCTCGTCCATCTCTTTCTTCCAATCAGAACTTTTTATGACCATTAAACCTAGGAAATCTCATAATTTATTGCCTTATCAGACCATGCACTTCTTGATGTCCTTCTATACAGAATCCAGAAATAGGCTCATCGAATTTAAATTAAGATATTTATGAACCAGGGACCAGGGTACAGTAGGTTGAATAAATAATTAATCGTATTCCTTTGACGGTTCAAGATTAACAAATCTTCATATCCCGTAAGCGATGTTAGTATACAATGGGAGAACCTTGATAATTGCAAACTATTAATTTTAATTTTAATACTCATCCCTTCAAACCTGACCCTGATTGATACGTTATGTCTTTTTGTGTACCGCTGTTTGACATGAGTTTTCCGAAGACGTTTCTCCTAGGTATAAATATGCTATCGAACTTTCAGATAAATGAGTTCTTTCTTTAGCTTAGGGAATTTAAACTTGACGCAGGATAAGATAAATCTAATCCATCCTTTTAGATCTTTGTGACTTAATTTATACTGAGTTAAGATTATCATTGACATCCCTTACATTGTTGCTTACTAACGAGGGGTATCATTGCTAAAATTTGTACCGTAATCTATCTAGTGCGGAGGAAACAAGTTTAATTTTAGTACCTACATGAGAGGCAGAAAATATTGTGGGTTTTGAACACTACAACTGCTTAAAAGTCAAAGTTCCGACAAACAAAGTTCCATAAGGTTGATAATGTGGCAGAAAGTATTTCCTTTGTTACATTCCCAATCCCAAGAAGGAATCTCATCTTAAAGGGCCCATGTCGGCATGTCAAGAGTTAAACGATATATTTATGTTAAGTTTTCAAACTATGCATGCATAATGAGTTTAGGATAGAATAGGTGACTAGGAGGATGACCAGTAACTAAACTAATATATGAAAATGAACTATCCTTCAGTATCTCTTCCTCAATCACAAATTCACAATACATCCTCCTCTACTTAATCAAAGTTTATCAATGTCAATAAATCACCGGTGACAAGACTCAACTGCCATGTCAGCTTCAAAGGGAAATAAAAGCTCAACTGAAGGCCTATTAGGATTTATGAGCTTTCCAATATTTGGATTCGGAACTTCTTCCATCATTCGTTAATCAGTCTTTAGCTTTCGAAATACAACGAGCAAATACCTACCACCCCTCATTCTTCGTTGTGGCCTTTGGTAAGTGGTAACACAAAAAATAAATACTAACTCTATTGGTTAACCTGAGTTCAAATTTGCTTAGTAATTGCTGACCTGTAATAGTTACACATCTTGTCTTCCATTTTTTTTCCATTGCTACTGGTGCCCAGTTTTTGTTACAATTTTGAGGCACATTTTCACCACCAAAGTAAAATCACATTCTACTCAGCTAAATAAAAAATTGTATATGCTTTAAAAAATCGAAAAGGTTTAAACTGACCGACTATGTGATGACAATGCACAAAACCAAAACCAGTGTTTCCTCCAAATGGCTTTTGACGGTTTGTAACTTGGTAATATGCTGACACAAAATGATTCTTTGTTTGGACTTGTGCTTTCAGTCCAATGCTTTAGATTTCCAATCTCTAATTCCTCAAATATAAGATTGCAAGAAAGGATGAGAGGAAGTATGAGGAAATCAGGCGTGAATCAAACAAATTTCTCATCACACCACAAACTTTGTTGATTTTAGATGGGAATCAACTTGAAATCTGTCAACCACAACTTTCAAAAACTCTGCGAACTGGGTTTCTCTGATTTATTTATCATATGATTCATCCACATCTCCAAGAACCAAGTGCAAATACAAGAGAGTGAGTAAAAAAAATCTCAATACTAAAAATAGTCCTATATGACTCTACATTAGTCTTAGCTTCACTTGCACATATTTATACAACTATTTATAAATCATCACAAAACCTTGCTCATATATCACGTCGAGTGACGGTTCCGCATCCGCAAGCTTGGAATAAAAATCTGTAATTTTATCTGAACACGGGCAACCTAGAACTTGTTTATTTTATGACATGTTTTGCATGCGTTATGTTTGCAAATAATATTATTCACAAGCATGGCTAGACCATTTTCAAATAAGATTTTGCACCCCACCTAGATAGGACACAAATTGTAGTAGGTAGCAATATTAGCAATAGTGTTCCTCAGAGATTATTCTCGTCGTCTTAAAATGGAAGCATTCTTAGTATTGACATTGACAACAATTGGTAACAATTACTTCTAACAAACCATTCACTTGTATGAACCAACTCCTACTGAATGCCAAAGGTCGGTAGATCCATCCAACCATGTACGTGTGTGATGCTTACGGAAATCCTGTGTACCTCACCTCGAAACTGTGGTTAATGACATAAGCAGAAAATTATACCAATTGGATCTAATTGCATTATGTCTTAAAAATAAATGGAATAAATCAACGTAAATCCTCAACGTCTACAGAACAGAATCCAATTTCAATGTCACTGCTATTACCAGTTACCACAAAACAAAACAAGGTATCAATGCCTGCTTACTGTCAACTGTGTACTTTTCAACGATACCCTTTGCTGCTTGCTTATAATAATACGATTCGTGACAGTAACCTTAATGACAATTACACTTTAATGTTTTCTCGGTTGCTTGAGCACGACAAATTAACTTTGGGGTAACATTGCTCAGTTAATTATTTAACTGGTGGAGTAACTAGTAACGTTAGACCTGCACTAGGCACACACAACAGCCTCATTATGTGTTATTTTCTTTTCAGAAAGTACAAGGAGTGTTTAAATTAAATTTGAATTGTTTCTCACTTTCTGGTTTCAGAAATAAAAATAAACATCATTCAGGAAGGGAATGAAGCCTGTATTATGGCAGTGGCATTGCTCGCCTCTATTGTTTGCTAACTAACTGTGGACTTTTTGTACAAATTCTCAAATTTGCACAGCATGAACAGATTTTAAAGATTTTTTCTCCATTTGCTGTCTCTCTACGCATAGATTAATCGTTCGACAGACTGAGATTCTGTGGCTTGTTTCTTGTAACACAAAGGAAATGAGATACAAAAACACTACAGAAGCCAATCGTATTAACTGTGTTTCTGAGGAACATTTAGACTTCAGATTCTTCTTATAACTACAACCTACTGACTGACGACTGACATGCCTAGTCAAATTCCAGTCCCAAGTCTCATGTCACAATCATGTTGAGTCGAATTAAACGGATGTCGTGGGAACAATAGCAATTCTCTTGATAAGTTGGTGTGACCAAGCAAGTAAAACTTAACATCAGCAATTAGCCCCCATAATTTTTTTGCTACAGAAATCCAGAAACAATAAACTTTCTTCCCCATACATATTACTCCTCGTACTAAGAAGATCCAACGTGATTAGGCTCAGCCCTCAAGACCCTCAACGCTTTAAAACATAATCAGTTTAAAAGCTTTGGGCCAACTTCATATGAAAGATAGACTCAGCTTATACTTTCAAAACGGCTTGTAAGATTAATTCAAACTTTTACTTGAGATTCGAGTATGTTCCTTCACATTCGTTTTTTTCACAAGCATATAGTGTGTCAAGTATTCATGTTCTGAAAATCAAATTTTAAGAAACAACTTACAACTTAAACTTACAAAAGGAAATGATTAGACAAAAAAATGCCTTGAGTAACGTTTCAGTATTCAATCCAACCGTAGAAACAATCAATGATCAGAAATAATTATCATTGAAACTTCCAAGTGTCTATTCCCAACTTTGGTGTGGCTGATCACTGATGTCCAAGTGTTCAAGGAGTTTTATAGAAGCTTAGGAAGGTGCTTACCTACAGTTAAAACTAAAAAGCATGTAACATTTCAATTTCAATGAGCTACTTGGCCACTTCGTGACTTGGTATTGTAAGAAATTACTTGATTGAAATTGTAATACGATAGGAAGGCCTAGAGACCCGTTGAGATGCTGAGAATAAGTTGCACTCTACGATATGATAACTTTGACCTTCAACATCAATACCAGAAGTATTGAGAAGAAACAGACTTAAAAGATGAATACTTCATGCGCAAATTTTGGATTCTTGATATGTATTATAGCAATAGCAGCCACTCTAGTAGTGTGGAGTTTGAAAGATGAGATTAATACTAAAAGTAATGTATTGCCTTGATAGCAGACTTAACAATTGCGTTTTTAAACCTGTGATAGGTTTTGTATGACCTTTTCCAATGTATTTAAACGGAAATATTCGTGTCATATGGTGCACAGTACTGTGCAAAGTGTAAAGTTAAAGATTTTTTTCTTCTTAATTGCAAAGATGATGTCGATAACGATAACTATAAACTCTTACCTATAAATGCTGTGAAAGTTGAGTATGAGCCTCTGTCCAGAATATTTCATAACTCCGAGCGATTAGTGACCTCTGAAAGGATCCTAGTTATTAAACTGAAAGAGTTAATGATATGAGAAACCATTTTGAGAACTTCTCACGAAACCAGTCCAGATCAGTGAGAGCCAGAGTCCAAAATTGGGCAGGCACAGATGCCCTTTTAAATAAACAACAAATAGCCAACTTCTTCGAATTGGAAACTTGAGTCCCAGTCTTTTGCTTATCAATCTTTAACACTTCCAACTTCTCCTTATGTTTTTCAATATCAAGTTGGACTCATTGGAGAACAATTTTCTAAGCCTATGGCTCATGTGGGATGTTATTAGAGCTTACAGCTTGAGTTGTTGATGATGGAATGCGTAGTTAGAATAATTTATAGTAATAACAATTCTCTGAAGCATCCGTTTCCACAGTTTAGCTAAGCTGATGTTTGATGTATTGAATTTTAAATCCCTCTTGATTCCAATTTATAAGAGTTTCTCTTCAATTCCAAAAATATCTGCCAATAAGTGAATATGTTCTCAAAGCTTTAAAGCTCGCTTACCTCTTTCCACCAAAACAAACTGAGATTGAACAAAATTGTTACAACAGTGACATATATAGTCAAAGGCGAGTCGAATCTCTTTCCTCTCTTTGGAGATTTGAGCTATAAATGTCAAGTGATTCCTAATAGATTCTTAATGGGCTATTGAACAAGAAAAATACGATTAATACGAATCACTTCGCTCCAAAGGTTCCTCTAGGGACACACAAGTGACAAATTTTATTCACTCTACAATCAACACTGTCCTTGCGACAAACTCTTAGTTCAAGGCTTCTTGGGGCCCTAGATCCATTCCAATGTACAATGTATTTTGCGAAACCCACTTAACTTTCAGTCAATGAATCGTTGAAACATATTGTTGTGTTCCCCCTTGTATATCAATGGTATTTGATACAAAACTACGAGTACAAGTTTACAAGCCCAAGATCAGAAGTTGATCTTACAGTTGTTAAGAGATCCGGGTGAGGTAAAAATGTCAAAACGGTTTATGCAAATAAAATGTGCCACTGCTACTTTGTATACTCACTACTTGGTTCGTGGTTTGGTTTGGCCTGCTCTGAAATGAAGGTGGTAGTTCGTAGTGGTTGATAGCGATGGTTAGTGGTGGTAGCGGATTGACTTTTACATTTACATTATCTCCTAGCCATTTACTTATAAGATTCGCTAACTTCACTTGCCCAGTCTGTTGTTCGCTTGACACCCTTCACTTCTCCCACTTGCTTTGCTTCACTACAGAACAGAGACAGTGTTTCTGTTCCCTCTGCTTTCTTATCTTTAGTCAATTTTGGATGAGAAGGAGGGGGAGATGCATTATGTTTTATATCCACTAGATCCAAGACCATATCAAAGACCCAGGAGTGACAGATCCACCAGGTTAAATTAAACCTTTAAATTCAGCAAGGTATTGCCCAAAACCACACAGTGGAAATAGAATTACAAAGTGTACAAGAGAGTCACAGTCAACAGTCAGAGTCAAATCAATTCACAATTTCACAACTCTTAACCAAAATCTCAATCAAAACTTTGTCCTCCACTGGTCTACTCTTCTACCACACACTCCTTACTAAAGGGTTGAAAGGACCTAGGAATAAAATTGGCCAAAAATGAATCCCTATAATATAATATAAGATACTACAAAATACTTCATCCAATAGGGCTGTTTTGAATATCAAATTATTGAATATGTATGATGAAAGGGGTCGACCAAAGACGACAATGACCACCGAGGTGTAGGAATAAGAAGAAACTTTGCCAATTCTCAACTCTCAATGAACTATTCACTATAAAGCCAAACACTACACCAACTTTTCTGATGCTGGTGGTGATGATGATGATAGATAGCAACAAGAAAAATACGAAGGATCTAACTACCTTTCTGCCATCCCTATTTTATATATAGTTAGTACGCAATGTTCAATGGACTCTAATGGGCATAGGTGATACGAAAAAAAATGCAAATATCCCACACCACCACGACACCAGCATCACCAAAGCTAAGGTACGAGCCATATATCTAACAGTATGTGAATCAAATTGCGAATAAAGTACAAGTAAGTCCCTAAACTGAACACATAAATCTTATTTAGCAGTATAAGCACAGGCGGATGGATGCAGAACATTAAACATGGAACATTAGAGATTCTCATCAGCAACAAGGGTCTTCTACATTGTAATTTGTATGCAAAAAACGGTGAGGAACAAGACTGAGAAGAGATGGGGATTGCGGACTTTGCATTTATCTCTGCTTATAATAAAGATTCAAAAATTGTACTCATTCTAGGGCTATCTCATGATTTCAGTCAGTATCTAGAAATACGTATGTAAATCAGGTAGTGACCATTCGTTACATTACAAGTTACTAGCCACTAATAAATAAATATCTTTGTACATCGCACAACTTTTCCCTGCTTTTTAAATTCTTTTCAGAGGCATTACAATCATCATCATCATCATCACCATCATTGGGGATAAAACAAAGTGGAGGGAACGAAACATGTAATTAATATTATATGTTGATGTTGATAATAACAAATGAATGCCTACATGTACTATATACTCTCTGTATCAAGGAGAGATATTATTATTATGTGAGTATCTTGTACATAGTGTTTGAAACGCATTTAGCAGATTAGAGAGATTAGAGCTAGTGGATAGCCAAGGTAGGCAGGAGAGAGAGAGAGAAGATTTAATTTTTTGCAAGACAGGTTTGCCAAAAAATCGTACAGTACCTTATAAGTCAGATGGACGAGGTAGGTCCGTCAGTGTCTGTGTACGGCTTGCGGGTAAAACTCTTTAGAATGTTGAATGTATATATTTTAAATATTTGCTTCAGAGCTTCCTTGCTTTGTTAGAGTTGCTAGTGTAGATATTTGTTGATACTCTGATAGTTACAAATTATGAATTAGGTTGAATGGGGTCCACTACTATCCAATCATACAGGTTGGGGGTTCTGGTTAGCCGTGGATAGTGCAAACGATTGTAAGATATTACTTTAGTACCGAGCACTTGTCCATTCCACAAGACTTGAATCCAAAGGAATTCAACAAGAGAATTTATTCATGAATTTTGCCACATGCTCAAGTATTCATGCGAGGATGGGGACATTTCATAGGTTCGAAGTAGTGGAGATTAGAACTTGAGGCTAAACCATTTTGGTAGTGGAGGGTTGGATTGGAACTACTGAGATTTGAAATGCCAGGGATGAAGAAAAGATAGACTGGCTAGACTCGTTTTTAGTTTGAATTAAGATGAAAAGGTGGATATAGAAGGTACGGATGACCCCTTGTAAAATATGTGGGCATTCAGAATGCAAAGCCACCGTGTTCTACTACCTCTTGAATAACGTAGATTTGTTCTATAGGTACTTTCCCCTTGTATAAAGTTTTACGGGGATGGCCTGCTTAAATTTTAAATCTATTGCACACTTGTAGGTGTAAAGAATACTAAGGTTTGCCTCAAGGGGATTCTAAGCATATGGAAAGGCAAATGAAGAAGTTAGGCAGGCTAGGGTGTTCTCTTACTGAAAAAAACCCTTCTTACTTGCAGCACTGTCTGTTGTAAGAAGTCTCAGGTGAGAAGGCAGGTAAGTTTTATCAAAAGTAGTTAGAGGGCTTGGGAAGAGTTTTTATTCAATTTATGCTGAGGAGAGTGTCAAGTTGTCTTTGTTTTAGACGCAAATGTGAGAATAATGCATCTAAAGAACTGATAGATTATTCTATAAATTATTTATTTATTATTTATGTTATTCTATAGTATTTTTAATTTATTACAGTCGATTTTGTTTTATAAGGTGAGCGTTTTTTAAACGTTGTGGGTAAATTTTAAGTTTCAATCGTTAAAACTTTAAAAAAAATCTTTCACGTCCACACTAGTCAAAATGGGGAATCCAATTTGTTTCGAAATTAGGGCATTCAAGGTTATATGAAGCACAAAATCTGTTTACAAAGATTGACGACTTAGTTTACGTAAGTAGCTCATCTTGAAGTTGTGATTTCGTAAATAAACAAATAAAAACGATAAAAACAACAATAGAACGGTCGATGGAGATATTTTAACCTTCAGAGTTTTCAAGGTAGTGCACACTACAATTTCCCTTGTTTCCGTTTTAAAAAGCAGATGAAATACCAACATTTAATTCTTCACTCTAAATTAGCGTACCAATAACTCTTCTTGGTGGGGTTAGTTGCATGGGGAAACTTCAAAAGTTTCTCAAAAAGGAGTAAAGTGAAATTGTTCCATGTTCCATGAGAAATGATCCGAAAGCTCAAAACTACGTTTATGTATTGTCATATGATTTAAGGGTGAGTTTAAGCTATTCGAAGGGATTAACATCCATGAAATCTTTCATAAGAAAACTAGCTAGTATTAAATAAATAATAATCGTTAACTTTTGATACTATTTTAACGATTTAAATATTTTCTACATTCGGCTAACTGGATGTGATTCCAAACGCATTTTGTGTATCGTATCCCTACATTAGGTCAAGTGGTTAATAAACTGCGGTCGTCAGGCGATAGAAAAGATAAAATTCACTTAATCATAATCAAAGTCATCCTGAAGCCTTAGGACATGTGACCGACACTAATTAAGACTACTGCTAAAACACTCCCTACAGTACTAGATAACAATTTATATCATGGTCATCAAATACTCCAAATTGCACTGGCACGGAGAACATTATTTTACTTTCAATCCTCATTAATTAAAATAAAATACTATAAACTGCGTTTATTACCTTTTAACAATCTTGTTAGTTAAATCTTAGTATTTATGTGATGCAAGAAAAGCATGTGTGGGACATTGATAAACTGCTGTTTCTTAGGAGTTGTTAGCCGGTTATTTTAGTATAAGTCAGAAAGTGTGACGGTATGCTGTTCATGATCACATATCATTCGTATCACAACTATCACAAGCACTACGCTAAAAATCTCAAGCAGGTGACCATGCTCTCAAAATTAGCATCATTGGGAATTTCTTCTTCGTATTATGACTCAATAACATGTAAAAAGCAGATGCTTTAATTGGCTTGACGTTTAATCTTACTCATACTTAATTTTCTTTACGAGATGGTAAATACTGCCTTAAATCTTAACAAATAGATTTGATGTTACTTAATGTTTAGCACCCAACATACTAAAGGAAATCGGTACAAGCGAAGGATCGATCGTAGTCGTAGGTTGCAGGTGTTAAAACTTTTTCAATTCTCACATTCGAAATACGTGAATAATTATACCTGGGATTTCTACTAGGATTTTCAATAGTTAAGCATGTTATTGGAGGGCGAGCACTTGAGATTCTAATTTACACATTTCACATATGGAAGGGGGATATCTTGTGTTTTAGGTGTGTTCACCAAATATTGGACTTTTGCCTTGGCCTTATATTGTGGCAACGAAAATTAATGTATTAAGTAAAGTTGACGAGTTAGTAGAAGTCGTTTTAAGCTCGGCCTTCAGAATAGGAATTAGAGGAATTAGAAACTAGTAGGAATTTTATCTCATTATTCATTCTTCTTATGAATCAGAGTCAAAGTCTGCGGTTATGGTCTTTAGTCATCCATCTTGTCTAGAATATCTTAGAAGAATTAGTTAATAAGTAGTTGATGTAGGTGAGTTGGTGTGCGTGAACCTTGTGCCTATAATAATATTATCAATTACACTAGGTGTACCTACAACAAATGCACTTTCAAATTGGGAGCTCTTAGCTTTTGCATTTGCTTATAAGCTTCCCGTTTTCAGCTAATAACCTAGACTCTGAAATGCTACATATATTTTAATGGTATGAATTAGAAATTAAAATCATCAACATGTACTGGTAAAGACTAAGATTTTTGAAAGTGGACTCATATATGCTTTCCTTCATTTGTTCATAAGTCAAGGATGGTGGCTACAAATACAATTGTAGACCAAACTCGTTTTCAAGGTCAGGAGCAGAGCGGTATGATGATTTGCTGTGTAAGTCTGGTTATTGCGAATCAAAATGGTAGAATTCAAGTGATCGAACACCTCACATAATACAATCAAATGGATATCAGCAATGATAACTGCATGCATCTTACGAGGCTGAGGTAAAGTCAGGAATCTGAAATGGAAAGTGATTCATGTCAGTTAATTCTAAAAAGTTGGTCATTGAAACTTCTTATTCCAGATAACTATAAAGTTTTGCTTGTGCTGCATCTTTTACTGCATATCCTTTTCTATTAGCTATGATTCTATCCTTACTACACAGCATACCAAATCTGTTTCAAGATTAACTTGTAGACTTGTTGAGAGATTGATAATCGAGACAAAGGATCCCTTCTGACTTTAGAGACGTTTGAGTGTTGGTAGTACGAAAGTTTTAATTCCATAAAGATTCATGACGTAGTGTAAATTCTAACTTTTTCAACCTGCAATCAAACAACATTACATTCTAACCCCGAGCAAGTGGAGGAACGCATCCTTGACTATTGGTACCACACACCTTAACTATTATAGCCATTATATTACATTACACACATACCAAACAGAGTATTATGGTAATATGTAGCAGCCTGCACATCTTAAAATTGTTATGTCTAAGATGTTACCTTGCCTATACTTCAGTAAACTTATGGAAAATCCTACCCCTTTCTTCCTCTGGTCAAGTTAAGCTATTCTAGAGAGGTGTTATGGAGTAGAAAAGTTGATTGTTGATTTTAGTAATAAGAAAAGGGTTGACTGGATAGCTAGTGGTTCATAGATATGCTTATGGGCTTAGCTAGCCTTTGGTTTTAAGCTTTAAATACATTCTGTACAACTGTTGGGATTCCTTCAACTGTTGTGGTAGTGTCGGTCTGTCAGTCAAATCATCTTGAGCTTAGCAAGCGGTCTTAAATGGTATTTTTCGAACTGGAAATTGAACTGGATCAATCAATAGCTTATTCAATCAAGGAATTTCATCTCATAGGGGCTTCATTTGAGTTTCAGAATGATCGACAAATTATAGTTCCAATTTGAGTGCACGTGGTTAAATAGACGATACCGAGAGGGGTTGTTGTCCCATTACCTGTACGAAAGAGCTAAATTGATTAACAGTACGTCATCAAATTGTAAAAAACCTGATTTACAACTGTTTACTTGTTACTAGATATTTGGCACTGTCAAATGTACACAATGTTTTATTTCATGTGAATAAATAATCTTCAAAATTTATTTAATATCTTAGAGGAGGATATGCTGGATTAAAATTTATGTACTGGGTGGTGATCAAGTCACAGCTATCAGTGTTTGTGTTTGAAAATTCATAAGATTAAGTTTAAAAGACTTCAAAAAGGCCCTAGGCTACAATATACAACATATAAAATCCTGAGATTTTAATTTATCCTCTTAAAATGGAAATGTGGGTAGGGTATTTCCTAGATGTTTTAGATCTTCTGCGACTTTTCACATTTCATCTGTATTCATACGTGGAATACATTTACAAACGATTGATGCCTTTCCCTCCGAAATCTTTGGAAGGAGAAATAATTCTGGTGAGTTTTCTTATTTCATTAAACCAAAACTATAAATTAATCCACACACCCTCAAAATTAAATACGTTTGAGTAAAAATATAAAGAACCATTAAAAAGCCAAAAACACAATTGCTTTCAATTAACACGTGCATTGTCTATCTCTAAAATCTAAAAAATATAAAACGCTATAGAAATTATTATTGGGGAGCTTACGAGTAGTTCTCTTTTTAGCCCGTTCGTTAGGGCTTATAGGATCACCGTTGTCTGTCCGTCCGTCCGTCTGTCCGTCCGTCTCATATTCATATCCATCTCATCCATTCTCATATCCATCTCATAACTCACGAAAGAGGTAATCTAGAGTCACCAAATTTTGCACACTGGTTTGTTGGGCTAAAGTAGGAT
>JAQFYM010001772.1:0-29322 GCA_034694785.1 Agrenia bidenticulata | reverse complement strand
ACCTATGGAATAGGGATTAAGACTTCGACATGCAAGGTCAGGCGGAGCCCTGAACGAACCTTCAGGTGACCTTCATAAAATAAAGATGAAAGATTGTTTTTACTATAGCGAAAAAATTCATTCATCATCTTTATTTACTTTTCATATATTTCCTATTTCCGGATCCTTGAATAAAACCAACACATAATTTTTGAATCTTTTCATATTTTTCATAAAACAGTCTCTGAAAAGTGGTTGAAAAATGAGCAAATAATTTTTTAATTGTTCATAATTTTCCTCTTTTTTACATTTTTGATACAAAAAGTATCTGAAAAATGAAATGTTGCCAACCCTAAGACCACAATGAGTTAATGGACTAAAAAAACGTTGAGAAAAAGAGTTGAGAATTCGAGATGGAGAGATGGGTCAAAAAACAATTTTAAAGAGACAGAGGTCATCTCTTTAACAAGAGAGATGGACATCTAAAATGGCAGCATGATAAATATTAAATGAGATGGTTTTATGAGTAAAACTACTTTAAAAAAAACTTTTTGATTGTTTTTTTCAGTTTGCTTGAAAACTACACATAGGAGAGAGATTAGAAGGTCCATGCTTGTCCATTAGTATCAAAAGTCATCTCTAGATTCTAATCAGGAGAGAATTTTTCAAATCCCTTCTCATAGTTTTATTGAAGACAGGTTGTGTGCTCACATTATTCTACGCCTATGGCATCCTTTAAAACCCTTTGGGTCCTTGCCTTGCCAGCCCAGAGGCTGAATATTTTATTCATACATCCCAGAGAAGTAACTACAGGGCCAGGGATGCTGACTGAGTAAATTATGTGACTAACGAGTGCGTCCCGGCGAGGTAATGACATAAGCTTTTCCAAGACGTGATGGTCAAGTTAATGACGGGGACTCGTCCTTTTTGTCACTTTGGACTACTTGTCACAGAAAAATAAAATCCTCCTCAAACTAAAAAAACACAAACCGCTTGGGTCATCCGGTCATGTCAAATTTCCCATCTCCCCCAAAAAATATCTCTGAATCCATCCAAGTCAAGTCGGGATGGAATCTTTGATCTTGTGCGTAGATATGAGAGAGAGGGACGAACTCGTTGATTTCTGCCTTGTGGATATAAATTCTTGGGCTTTCCCAGTCCAATCCGTAAGTGCCATTAAGTTGAAGACGAATGACTCACGGAATTGGCTGAGATCGGCAGAATATTCCACGCCTGTATTATCATCATCATCATCATCATCTTCACATCTGGTCTTGGTCGTCCACCACTGCCGCCCAGCAATGGACCTGCTCTAGGCGAGGTTATATCAAAATATTTCTACAAGTAGGAAATGTTGTAGGAAACCGTTAGACTTGTTTTGAGTCGGAAAAAAAGTAAGGAAGAAGCTGGGCTATAAGAATGAGCTTTGAAAAAGTTATTAAACGAATTATGGGATGATGATTGAAGTTGGTGGAGAGAGTGGTATCACTGAACGGTTGGACGTGTATCCCAACCCCCTGGGGTTTAATTTACATTTTACAAGAACAAAGAGGCAGAGGGAAAAAAATTAAATGTGATTCAACTAATAAATAATGGGGATGAAAGGGAAGAAGAGACGGAGAGGGATGATAGGGAATTTTTAAAGGTCCGATGCAATTTTTAAGCTCGTAGTTTATCACGTTGGCCATTTCGGGGGGCTTGGAAAGTGGTGAACTTTATGGCCTTATGAATATTCAGGAGGTTCAGAGCTCGGAGTTGTTTTTAGGGTTTTTTTATGTTTCTGACACTTTGGGAGATGGAATTAGGAGACTTTAATTGATGGGGAGGAATTTTTACGATTTTTTAAACGATTCATGTACACTCACTTTTGAAGATGAACGGTTTTAAAAATTGTTTTTGAAGCGGTAAGCAAAAATGCTGAAAAAAAGCAATGGGAACGTTCCTAGGTGTTTTTTTTTTTTTTTTACATAGTTCGCCAAAATACAAACCAATAAGCAATGGAAACATGAATAGTTTAATTTTATGTGAAAAATTTAACGAAAATAGCAGTAAAAATAAATTCTAAAGTACTTTTTTTTAACACCCAAAAAGCTGAAAATCTTGTTTTTACAGAATTCTGCTTATTCCATTTGAATTGATTTTGGAAAGCTCAGAAAAGCTTATGATTTCATTTAATCCACAGAAAGGTGAGATTTAAAAATTTTACGAAAATATTTGCAAAAAGTGGCACACAAGAAAACAGATCCGATTATTTGTCCGAGAAGACCTTCGGCATATTTTTACACATCTTGAGCATACATAATATTTTTATCTATTTCTCAGCTCCACAAGACAAATCTCAATTCACCAATAACAAAGCCGTAGGTGGGAATACTTGCGAGCACACACACACCCATAAAAATTTCCCAAAGCTCCTAAGTGGATTTAAAAAGCTCCCCATTCACAACTCCATACGTCGGCACCCAATCTCATTCCACAATAAGAAGAATCCGGCTTGTAATCCCCCACTAAAGACTCGAGATAAGACAAGGTGAGGAATGCGTCAAGTTTTGAATCCCCACATTCCTCTCAGTAATGACATCAGAAAAGAAATAAATGCATCTCTCATGTAACCAAATGCCAAAGTCGGTATAAATCCTCTCTCTGCAAGATGAATAGAGCCCGGGTGTGTTTTTGATGATAATGGCAACTTAATAGTCCTCAGATCAATGGAGAAGGAGAAGATAATGAAATGTATTGGAGATGAGCTCTGTAATAGATTCATACGAGTCTCTCTCTCTAAGGCCCTTGTGTTGTATCCCATGGCGGGGGCATCATCATCATAACTCATATGACAAAGGGGTAATGAATAAGAATTAGATCTGGGATGGAGATTCACGTACTATAAAAAAGTGCTCAAAGGGCCGCAGCGGCATGGAAGGGTCTCAAGCCTCGCAGCATGCAGGTCATGCGATGAGGCACCCCGTCGCCCTTCCTAACCTCCACCCTCCATGGTGGTCTTTATCAAATTATCCCCATTCATTATTTTTCACCCATGCAAATCTTAACTCAAAACTTTTCACCTCCCCAACAATCCACACCACCAACAACAACAATCACTCCCATAAATCCTACACAATGGTCACTAGCTGGTGAGAGCTTCATGGCAGTCTGGCATGTGATGGAAACTATATGGGAAACCCCTCTGGGGTCAGGGTGCGCATATCTAGGTATCAAACTAGGGTCACGAGCCCATATCCTTAACGTTTCAGAAGGAAAAA
This sequence comes from Agrenia bidenticulata, assembly GCA_034694785.1. Lineage (NCBI taxonomy): Eukaryota > Metazoa > Arthropoda > Collembola > Entomobryomorpha > Isotomidae > Agrenia > Agrenia bidenticulata. The sequence continues at coordinate 26,083 of JAQFYM010001772.1, read as the reverse complement.
GTGATCCGTCCGTATGGGTCACTAGGTCAAGGATTGTAGAGGGCTGAGATGGGCTGATCTGGTTGGATCTGATTGGCTTGGTGTAAATATGTCCCGGTGGATATGTCCCCTGTAAATTTACATATTTACCAAGGTGAAAGGATGCATAATAATCGTGTAGGATTTTTGCCATGTTTTGAGTTTTGATCATAATTCTTCATAGGCTTTTATTATGTAGATTGGAATCAGGTTTGGATTTCCATGTAATGCTCCACCTGTAATTAGACTTGTTTTTTTTGCCTGGAGAAGACGACCACCCCTCTCAAAATATTGTGTGTGGAGTAAGTAAGTAGGGGGTGGATTGTTAATATGAGAATGATAACGAGCTACCGGAGGTGTGTGTGTGTATGTGTATTTGGTATCGGTGGTCAATCTTCATGGGAATGCCATTAAGAGGAGGTTAACGAGACGGAGAGGGCTAAAAAATTAATTAGCTCTCTCCTTTAGAAATGGCTATTAATCTTGGTCTCATTTCTCATGTCGGCTGGAATTTAAAAGTTTCAAAACGTCGCCAGCAAAACAATATTCACTTTGATGAAACTTCTTGTCTCATTTTCTGATGCCTTTGTACTTTTTAAAGTTTTTTTTATAGTTATTGAAGAGCTCAGAACTGTCTTGGTACATTAGTTGTTTAGTATTAAAAATGTTTCGGGATCGTTGAAACGAATAAAGAATTGTTGAGTCTACAGAATACAGTAGTTTTTTAATCATTTTTTATGGTATTTTATTAATGTACTATTAAATCGCAGTATGAGGCGGGCTAAATTTTCGTCATATTTTTGACAGGGATTTTATAGATGGATAAAATTAAAATGCTGGTCTCTATAACTTTTTTGGGGTCAAAAGTATGATTTTATACCTATTAGGGACCTTGAAGTTCACTTGTGACTTGTGTTTAACTACGTTAATTACGCCTAGTGCTATTGCAAGCTATGATATGCCAGTGATTCGAGTTAAGGAGTAAATTTGTAGCTTTTAATTTCTCTAGAAGCTGATACTATCTTACTAATGTTAAAAAAAATTCAAACTTCACAACTTCAAGATATCAAAAGTGAACGAAGTATATTTGCTATAAACAATACATAACAAGCAAGACAAAATGGTAAGCTCATACGAATAACAATTAAGCCTGAAAAACAATTTAAAATACCAAACAAAAATTGTGAAGATTTTATTAAAAATAAAAATTCAATGGAAAATGTTTTGACTGGTAAAATTTTGATAAAGAATTTTTAAAAAATCTCTCAATTGCTGCCCCAGTCGGTGGTCGGCCATCCTAGTTTTCCATCCCACTTACCTCTCCAAAGCTGTCCCTTGTACTCCGAAGTGCGTTGGTGCTATTCCTTTTGATAACCGAATTCGGATACCTCGATTGGTTTCCACCGTTTTTGGATGCCCCTCACAATGCACTATAGCACGTCCTCATCAAGCCCACAAGACAATAGCCAGATGAAGTGGTTACTAACTCCAAAGCTCCTAGTTATCAAAAAGGGCTGGGCTTTGGAAATTTAGAATCCACTCGGGAATTTTCAAGCTTTTTTCACGGACTAGTTGACAGAATCGGCGGCTTTCTTTTAGATGAGGTGAAGTGGCTTTTGTGGCCTCATACTCTTTGATAAAGGATTGATTCGATACACACAGCGAAGAGGATCCCATTCAAAAGGACAAATTATATAGCATCTCAAGAGATACTTACACCCTATCAGGCAGACAGACCTAGCCAACATGTCCAAGGACCCACTAAGGGCTTCCAGGTCTTAGTACTTTATCTTATGGTATTTTGTAGGAGCAGTTGGACTCTAGATTTTTCAAGAGTTTGTCTAATTATTCTCAGACAATCTGCCCACAACATAAAGATTGACTTGCCCCAGCTGTCCTTGTATCAAAAGAGTCCTTAATGGCTTCTTGGGATTAATTTACATACCTTCCAGGCTAGAATCGTGTGCTGGAATAGTGAGAAACACAATTTTTTCAAGAGCCATTCATCAAATTCCGTATTTTAACGTTTCCCTACACAGGACCAAGAGCCTTATTTGCAAAGGAACAAAGTTCAATAAATTAAAAGTATTCAGATTTTCTGAAATCCTGTCTTTAGAAGCCAAATTAATTCTACCTTAATTCTTCAAAAATCTCGAGTCTAAAATTAACTACGGCTTACCCGTACTTATCTGGTAGCTACGAGTGCCGCCGATAAGCCCTCGCAACCTCAAACATTTTGAGCACGGAAAAATGCTATCCAGAAATCCAAATCCAGCTTGGTTGAAAACGACGAATAATTGACTCATTAGAGCTTATCTGTGCTTATCTATTGACTGGTAGTTCCACTGATCAGTGCTGAGACCCTTGTAATTCAGCATTTACAACCTGGAAAACGCTATAGCTCCTGATAAGCCCTCGGCCCGGAAAGAACGCTATCCATATAAGCTCTAGATGTGTAAATATACAATAAATTAAGAATTGTGGCTTATCTTTGATTATCTGGCCTATAGAAGCACCCCTGATAAGCTCTCAGAATTCATAACCTAGAATTAAACATTTTGTAGACGGAAAAACGCATAAGCCACCAATGTTTAGACATCAAATAAATTGAGAATTTTTGGATTTTCAGGCCAATGGCAGCGCCGCCGATAAGCCACGTAACCCAAAATAAAATATTTCGAACCGGGGAAAACGCTATCTATGAGCCCTTGGCCCTTGGACTGCTCTCAAATCGAATGATATCAGCCCGTCCACACCAAAGCATATGGAATTGTAATTTTCTCCTCTTCAAGTAAAGTGATGAAGTAACAAAAAATGTGAGTCAACCTGTCGGTTTTCCCTCAGAGACGGGAGGAGATATAAAATAAAGTACTTACGCCCAATCAGTCTTGCTGAGCACATTGTTTCAATCTGAGTGCACCCTTCTTGTCTTCTTTTTAGTAATTAGCCGTGCTAGACCAAATGTCCTAATCTCCTCTTTTGTACCAGAAAACAACTACAGATATGTGCACATAGGATTTGATTTTTTTCATCACTCCTTTAGAATTTTAAATATTTTACAAGACTCGACTGGTCGGAAGTGAGTTTGATGCGTTGATGCAGTGTCTGTGCGTAAAAAAATCATTTATAATCCAAGAGTGTAGTGCTATGCACACACATCCCAGGCTTTTTAACAGTTGTTATCGTTCTATCAAGCCGACCTCAACTATTAGGGACTAAGTACCCTCCTGGAAGGCTTTTTATTCATTAGCTGACTATAGGATAAAGCTGAGGGTATATGATAAGTGTATCATCATGGTGGGTAAGTAATAGCCAAGTCCTCCATATGTGGTTTAGGGAGACTCGAGGGATCTCTCTAAAGCCCCATTGTGTCGCTTTCTTTCATCCCCAGAGCTCTTTATGTTTTGTACAGATTTTTGATCAACTTGAACAAGGCCTTGTGAACATTCAAGTCTCAAGTACCACCGGCTTCCTCTTTGATTACAATTCATTGCCCACATTTAGCATCCTCCTAATCATCCTCATCATCCTCAGCCTCTCCTCATTAGCTAGAGCCGGCGAACAGGGGGCTTTTCCCGAGTCATTTTTTTCTAAATTCAAGGGATGAGTGGCTTCTCGGCACGGAACTTTTTTTGGGGGGGGGATCTCGGGGACAACTGGAATTAAATGCTGAGGACAAATTTGAACGGCAAGTGGACTGTACTTATAAGGCGGAATCGGTCGGATTTTAAATCGGTATTATTTAGAGACTTTAGATTTGTTATGGAGGGATATCGGATAATTTTGGGAACACGTGAAAAATCCCTGATTGATTTAATTTCAATAAGCTTGAAAGACGATTTTTTTGAGATAGTTTGAAAATTATTTTTTAATATGAACAAGAGATTTTTGAACTTTTGTAGTTAGGGCCAAGAGTTTTGGATATCCTGAATATTTCCTCAAGCCTAAAATACTAAAAATCAGAGTCACATATTATAAAAATAATAATAATAATAAGGACGACGTGGCTTTGATCTTTTGATCAAAGTTGACAAGCCGGTGGATTATTTTTCGTTCCTAACTGACCCTATACACGAAAGTAGCTGAGCCAAATGATGAGATCAGACGACCAGAACTTGATTCCTTTTCTGATCTGAGTGATCTCATTATCCACAATTGCTTATTAAATCTTAAAAGTCCTTTACTTTTCAGAGCCCTTTATTTATCCAAGCTCATAGCTTTTTTTAATAATTTAGGACGAGTAGAATATCTTAGCTCGCCGTATTCTCAAGCTACTTACAAAATTGGATTATACCAAATGACTGTACGATTGTATACGCGTGTAATCCGAATTTGAGCTAATTAAATAAAATTAAGTCGCAAGTGTCCATCTAATTATAGGATTTTGCACATTCATCACGGACATCATTTATGACAAATTGGCAAAAAATTGCATACAGCTGTCTCTATGTTCCGTGTCGCTTTCAGTACTCTTGCATTGCCAAATGGCCAAATTTAAAGCTTAATAGCTCATTAAATCTACTAGACTAATGAGTCGAGAGTTACAATAATGCTGCTAGGCATATCGACCCTTCACCTTCGACCTTCAGAAAGGTCTGAATGTATACAGTGGTCCATCAACCAGCTGGTATTTGCCCGGTAAGGTCACGAGATTACAAGATTCTCTAAGATTTAACGGCGAGTTCTCATTCTGGTTCTGGACATGTTGGAATCTCCTTACTACAACTTTATTATTTATATCTACTCTATAACTCCATAAAAAAGTTTGATTGTTCATTCCACTACTCCTCCATAATAACTACTGGGCTAATTGTTAAGCTACATAGCCTATTCAATTACTATGTTAACGGTAGGGAAGTTGTGCTATAGGGATTTTATGCTTCTGATTGGGACTGTACAAATGTTAAAAGTATTACCACAGTCACAATCAGTAGCCAAAAATCACTGTAGCACCACCTCTCTAATAGGCAGAACAGAGATTTAATTCGGACTCTGTCAAAAAAATTCACCCTCGACCTTCTCTTATCAATAGGGGCCCATGCATGGGCATGTAGACGCCTTGCGATAATCTGCCTTGTAGATATATGTATATCTGCAGGTTATGTTATAACAAAATCGGATGAATGATCCAAAATAGTGGCATTCATATGAGGATATGGTCAGTATGTTAGTTGATTGATATGCTGGCTAGTTTTTTAATATTTTTTTATACAGTGGTTTACTTATTTCATTTGAGTTCAAGCAACTATGAAATCAAATTACGTTTAAACTGATTTTCAGATTTATTCAATCTTCTGTCAGTTCACTCAGCGTCACGATTTAATGAATTATGAGCTCTCCGTTTTTTTTTTCATTTCAATTAAGACGAGCTCTCTCTCCTCTCTCATGACTCTCTGTGGGCTTAGCTGAGATGAAACATGACAAGTTTGTTGAGTGACTGGTTCGATTTCAAACTCCAAGCCACAAGATATCAAGATTGATATTGATGCATGCGGAAGAGATTTATTCAAAAATCCTTTGTATATCATTAAACTATCTAGAGGGGAAAAAATCCGCATCACAATCCTTTTTTTTTTAGTAAATCGTGAACAGTTAGGTTATAAAATTTCAAATCTATTTCTTGATTCGTAAATCATGTTGATATTTAAAAAACAAAGTTTCATCATCCGGTTTGAGAAAGAAATAGCTTTTATAATTGTCCATCAGTTTTGCTGATCAAACTGGCTGATTAATAATAAAATTAAAATTTTCAATGGAACTGGAGTTTAAAAAAGGGTTTGGGTATTTATTTTGAAATTATTACTTCCAAGCTGTTTACTGCTTACACAAGGTCAGTCCATTTACACTTTGGACAAGTAAGTTCGAGTAGCCGTTGATGGAGGTGTCAAGTGTGGAAATTGAATTTTTCGAAAAACGAACCCTCGCTCTGCCATTGTGTCATAATATAATAATAATGTATCATGCATAGACAATGCATAATATCTTCACCCTCTGCATAATAATATCTCTTTATCACGTAAACGTAAAAAAAACTGTGTACTGTCTGTAGATTATACAATGCAGGGAATAACTCTAACAATAACGAAAAAAGCCTTTGCAATTTATTCAGAGCTCAGTAGCAGTATTGATTTTTTTAGAAAAATTCCAACCCAAGCCGTTACCGAGTACTCGGTACCGACTTTGGTTGAAATTTTTCGAGAATCGAGTACCGTTCATATTCTGAGCTCATGCAGAAATCTTAATATTTTTAGAGAAAATTCAATCCCAAGCCGGTGTCTAATAATCTTTACTCTGTACTCAAAATACTCTAAGCTCAGTAATGTTAATATTTTAAGAAAAATTCCAATCCCAAGCCGGTACTTGAAACTCAGCTTAGAATGTGTAGTCGAAAAATATTTATTATTCCGAGTTTTTGAAAAGCTCATCGGGAAGAGGTGATTGTGAGTTTCTAGTATGTGGGAGAATGCAATAAAAGTCATTGTTAGTGTAATCCAGTGAGCCAATTCCATTGTTGTGAATTGTGTGTGTATGTGAATGAAAGATGGATGGACCAAATTTTAATATGACAGTCCCTACAACAATCCACAGTCCACAATGAAAGTCGAGAATATCTGGAATATCTAAAAACAACAATGAATCATGGGCTCAGAGTTTCTGTAGTTTTATTGCTGTTTAAAACCACTTGAATAGCAAGTTAGCTCAACGTCTGTGTTTTTATAAAAACTATAGGATTTCAAATGGTTTTTAATGGTTTAAATCGCTGTTGACTGTTTAAAATCCCTAGTGGGTAATAAGTAAACTCACCACCTGGGTGGTAAGCCTAGCTCAATTGCTGTGTATTTTATCTCAGAAACTGTAGGATTTCAAATGTTTTCTTTAATGGTTTAAACCACCGTTTAAAACCACTTGTGGGTGATGAGTCAACTCATATGGTTTTTTTCTTAGAAACACCCCATGGGCTCATAGTATCGTTTCTATACTTTCAACATGAGGATCAACTATCTCTTGATAGTTTGTTGGTAGTGGTGGATTTTTTTTGAAAACTATTTCTCCGCTGTCACGCTTCGGCTCTAATCCATCAATTTCAATTTCCACTTCATCTTCCTCCCTCAAAAAGCACACTGCTTTTTATTCTATTCTTCCTTCTCAAATTCGAAAGCCAAGATGGAATAAAATCTCGGCCCTCTCACCTCAATTACTTATTGATAAATTGAGCATGTGAAATTATACAGAAACAGAATGTATGACTTGCTCCTTCAAGCTCTGCATTCATCCTCCTCATCCTAATAAATAATTCGTACAATATTTAGAATGTTCAACAATTCCATAACAATAGTAATAATAATAACAATAATCATAAAACATGGAGAAAAATGTGCTCTTTTGAGATTCATGGATGCTTTAAAGTCTCTTGGGTGTATTATTATTACTTGGAGATCAAATCCAAATCTAAATCCAACCCATCATCCAAAATCCTGTGAGACATGAACGAAGAATGATTTTTTTATGGATTCTTCCTCTTTTGAAGAAGGAAAAGGAAATTTAGTCGAGAAACAAGTCGGTGGGACCTTTTTATGGTAATGAGGGGAGAAGAGGTAGAATTATGGAATTATCTCAACAACTGGAGGTGGTGGTATATGGGGAATTCCATTCCAAAAACTGGGCGTTCTCATCCATCATTTTCGTACATGGGGATGAGGCTTACTGGAAATCGAAGGGATCTTTACTTTGTAGCGCAAAGAAGCTCAGGATTTCTTGCACCTCCTTTAATAGCAATAACAATTTGTTTCAAGCCCTTAAGAAAGCTTTAAGGTCCGAATGCAAAAGCCATCTAGGATTTTAAATCCATTTAAATATTTAGAGAAAAAACATTTGAGCAAGTAGTGCACAGGGCAAGCTATTAAGAGGTGATAAATTATCCCCAGGTTTATCAGGTCTTGGTTGACCTTATCTGATTTATAATTGTGCTATGTAAAATGTCTGTCTGTTCGTCGGGCATAGGTCAATATTCCTTAAACAACTATTCCAAAATGAATTATCCCAAAGCTTTACCTATCGTGAAATCATACCAAACTTAATCCATAATTAAAAGTGCCCAGAATATATTAACCAGACCAAGGATTCTATGATTCCATGGACCCTTGACCTTCCTAAAGGTCCCCATAAACCGTGGCCCATTACCGGGTCTGATGAATTATGGAAAGATTAAACCCCTCTAGTCCGCCTGTTGGTCATCCCTTGTGGAAATGCGAGGTTGGTAAGTAGGGAAAGACATGAGTAGTATGACCAGAGGAGATTGAAGAATTCTTATAGCCCGAGTTGATTTGATGGATGTGTTTGGCTGGACATATTTGTAATATTACATCTGTCCATCCGTCGGCGTCTATTAAAGGAGAAATGTGGTTCTTCTAATGTAATGTTTTTTAGTTACAGGCGTTTTATATTTTTTTCGAGGGGTTACCTTCCTCTCCGTCTTCTTAAAAGAGGCAGATGAGAAAAAAAGTGGGAAAGGAATATAATTTGGTATGATGATGATGATGATGATGATGGTTGATGGTTGATGTTGATGGCAGTGGTGGTTAGAGTTGGTTACCTTGTGTAAAGGGATGGAAGAGGGTCGTTTATGTGTGACGCTAATCATACGGTTCCTTTAATAAGGCTTGACTTTTGCGAGGGTGGCCCATAGGATCTCCCATTGTGTTTTAGCCTCCCCCTCGAACCTTGTTATGATTTAACAAGCTCCCACATTCTTCTTCAACTATTATTGTTATTACCTAATTTTCTATAACTATCAACATTTCTCATCACTTTTCCCTTTTTTTTCTTTTACCCAATCTCCCTTTCACCTCCTTGACAAGAAAGAAGGCTCGGAGATTATATATTACATGGAGAATGAATTATATTATATCCCTATGCCTCTGGTCCTTCTTGTACGCTGAGATTCTCAACGAATCTTCAGCAGCTCTGAGGTGATCGACGAGCCTTTGAGACGGTGGGTGTGAAAATTGCTTGCTAACTACGTCCCATAACATCCTCGTGATGAATTATCATGAGGCTCATGACACATCAGATTCAATCACCTTGTCCTATCCTGTATTAGGATGTAGTGGTCATGGCACTGGGGGTAGTTTTGGAGGATTTTTACATTCAGAGAGTCAGGGATGAATTTCGAAACTCTTCAAGTGTTTTTGCATAGATGATCAAGACTGGTCGTGAGGATGAGAGGTGATTGAGGTTGTTATTCCCAACTTTGAAGTCTACTCGGGTCTATCATCCTTGAGAGAGAGGAGGATTAAAAAAGCAGGTTGGGACCAATTATAAATCGAGATGGCCAACCTGGATTGGTGACTAATAATATCCGGGGTGGATCGGTGAAACTTTTAGTAGTTCTCTTTATGGAAGTAATTACCAAGTACCTTAAATTTTGATACTTGGAAAAAATTATCATATACCTTCTGCTTTTATCCCCAGTGGACTATTGCCACTTAGATGATTGCGTGTTGGGTGTGCATAGTGTTGTGAGCACAAGTAATTAGTCATGAGAGACTATAATAATAATAGACAAGGGACTCGGTTTTGGGTGAGCTTTTTTGCTCATTTACAACAGAGATCATTAGGATTCGTTAGATTGGTGGATAGTATTTTAAATGCTATTTTCTAACTCCGAATTCCGAACATTGCTGCAAAGGCCTTGCTGCAAAGAGAATAACGCAATCAGAAGCCAAAATTTGCTGTATCTCAACCTCCCTATTAAAGATTATTGAAATAATTTCAAATGTTTTTTGTAGAGCCCTTGGGCTTTTTTGCAATAACGAACTAATGACCCTGACGGCCCCTTTTCACAATATTTTGCAATGTTTAGAAAACTATTGTGACCAGTAGAGACAAGCCTCTCGTCTCGTTTCATTAAAAAAACGTGAAAAGCTCTTTTGAAACTTAAAAAATCCCTATCTCTCACCAGATAAGAAGATTTGGCTGTGAGTTGTAGTTAGTGCTTTTAATATTCCATCATCCCACCTGTTCCTCCTAAAGCTCTTAAATAGCTCCGCATAAGTGAATCTCCGAAACTCCCAACACGAAACAAAAGCTGAAGGTTCATGAGAATCTAAAACACACTCCGCCTTCAATCACGAACCTTTTGGAAAAATCCATGAAAAATTACCCCGGCTTTGACTGGAGAGAACACCTTTTTCCTCATTTGAGATGCCAATGCCAACACCCTCGTCCAATCCACCCAGGGCAAGTACAAAAAATTAAAGCCACTGACGGGGTGAAGAAACAACCCAGAAGCATTACAAGCTGTCCTAATTGCTAACCACTTTTCAGAGACTTGACTGAACCACCCTCGTGTTCAGCTTTTTTTCGAAAACTTCCACTTTATACTCTTGTCACGTGTCATGTCATCTTTTAACAACTGTTCCTTCTCCCTGACTTTTCACCTTTTTGAGTACACCCCCTCCGTGGGGGTAGACATCAAAATAGACTCGCTTTCACTTTTTACAACAAAAATACCCTCATGACCATGGAAATTTCTAGTCTTTCAACTTCCAGAGAGCCATATGTCCCGGGTGTATTTCCCCATGGATTAAATTCATACAAAAACTCATCCTTAACTTTAAAGGAAGTAGATTATTTTTTTAAAACCATGCTGATTAATGGGAAATCAAATTACATGGTTGGGAATTGTGAGGAAATTGAATTCCTTGTGCAAAGAGGTGGAAAATGAGCCATAGTCCAATCTCCAGGGTCCATAGAGAATCATACAGAGTAATCAAAAAGGGTACAATTACCTAATGCCTATGTATTAAGGGTCTACCTGAAGCTATAACCCTTTGAAGGATAGAGTGGAGCTGAGGAAGGAACATTGTTCAGCAACATGAGGATGATGATGATGATGGAGAGGATGTGTGTGTGTGTGGAGGTAGTTATCGCCCTGTATGATTTAAAACAATTTTCAAGAAATTTCATCAGAGGTGGAGAAAAAAATGAGTGACCCTTAGTGTGTAACGACCAGGTACATCAAATTACGATTCCTCCACCCTCAATTCCTGTCTGCCTTTTAAACTCCTATTTATAACCGGCACCTTCTGCTGGCATCCTTTGTAGGGACTGCGTTTTCATTTCAATTACCTACATTGCACAATGGGCCAAGTTTTTTCTAAGGACCGATCGGGTTTTTTGCGATCTTTGTAACAGAATGCCTAGTAGAGATATTCTTGTGTAATCGGAGCCTAGAAACATTTAAACGGTATGAGAACTATATGAAACTGCAATCTATGGGTCGAAATCGGTTTGAATCTGCAGAACTGGCTTTTAAGATTTTTTTAAACAGGGTTAAAGGCAACATTACGGGTTTTACGAAGTTTTGAAAAGATTGTATAGGCATTTAGGTAATGAAATAACAGGATTTTGCCACACCATTGTAAACTGTTTTAAGGATCGAGTTTTTAGTTTTTGTTTGCAATCTATGTAATGAAATGCCTAGAAATACTTCTGTGAAATCGATATAGATACTTTAAAATGGTTCGAAAACTCGATCAAATTCTAAACAAGGCCAAATACAAAGCAAACTTTTAATGCTGGCTTTGGAGATCTCAAAAACGGCATAAAGTCGATATTACGGGTTTTACCAAGTTTTGAATAGCTTGCATAGGCAGTTAAAAAAGATTATACCCAACCATTGTAAAGAATAGTTACTACGAGTGATCCAAGGTAATTTTAGTGAACAATAATGCATTGACTCTTCTGGAGTGTCCACCAGCAGCGATTGACTATAGATTCAAAATCCCACAGGATGATCACGAAGATGGCAAAAAAAGAATCAATTAAATAAACGATTTGTCCTCGGACAACAATAGCATCCCACACAATAAAAACACATCCTCTAAGCTCCTAACTACAAACTGTTTGTAAGACAAGAGTTTTTACTACCTAACCGACCAGTATGGATTCCTCCAATACAATTCCAACATCCTTTTAAGCAACAATCAAAAAAGACTGAGAACACGAAGCTATTTAAGCAAATAAAATACTCCATAAAAAATCCTTCTATTTCTGCTCCTTCTGAAGCTGATTAATATCGGCTCAACCCTTTTGTCTTCCGTGGTGTAAGAGAGGATGAATGACATCTCTAAAAAAGTATCAAGCCCTTCAGAACCTCCCCCTGGACAAAATTAAACCCAAGATCAATCATGACAATAAAGAGAGACGATAGGTATTTTTGGAATCAAAAGATTAAATGGGATAAGCTTTTCCATGAGAGAGTAGCTTGGGCCATCCTCTATTCTAATCTGAAGATCTATTAAATCTAGACCAGGTATTTTAGATACTCTCGTGTTATTGATAGTTTGAAACACAAAAGGAGTTGCCTTTTCTTATTTTTTTTATTCACAGCTCATGGAATTGTTTAAAAGCGTCAAGTCTAACTCCTTTCCGTGTCGGTCGGTAGACACAAAAAATTACAAGAAGCTTCCCATTCCAACTTACGCTGCACTACGTAATAATAATTTGAATTCAAATGAAAGAAAAACACATGAAATGTCCAGAGTTTTCCTATTAGTAATCCTGACGATTTTTTTTATTCATTTTCATTTGAGTTTTCTTAAGGAAAACCTTCCCTTCTAATCCTGTGGAACCCGATAGTATTTTGTGTTTCGTTTTGAACTTTGATAAGCCACAACCAAATTGACTGTAACACGAAGTATTAAGTATAACAACTGTACATATTAATAATAGTATATATATAGTAATAATATACCCGGGTAACATCATCTAATAGATACGACTAAAGGAAATAAGAATAATTTATGAACACACTCACTTTATATTTTTTGATCGCGTGGTGAGATTCACAGCGGAATCCATTACTATTACTTCAGTAGACAACGTTCAGGCATCGATCCATAGTTTTGGAATCTATACATACGCACTTATTTACACTAGTCACTACTCCCAAAAAACTACATGATGATTTGCATACAATTTACAATGTACAGAACTACGGACAATTTCCCCCAATTCTTTCACCAATAAATTTTCTTAAGTTAAAATACTTGGAAAATTAAAGTTTTAGTGTCAATTTCACTAAGCCCTTATCAATTTCTACATTCGCACTTAGGAGCATGAATTGATAAGTGCCAAGTGATCAAAATGCTTAGTAAAAAGACCCCTGATTTCGTAGAAGGGAAAATCCTATCACATCGCATTGCTCCAGGGGAAAACATATTTAACATCCACTTCACCAAAACAATAAACAACATACAAACTTGACAGCATTTACATATTCGGATCATAAAATATCAAACCCATTTCGTCGTTACAATTGGCTTTAGAATAATTCGGATGGACTTACCAAGATAATGTCAAATATAGTTTTTGAATATTATAAACAAGACAAGAGATAGAAGCCAGTCACCACCCACACTATCAAATAGTTTTCTACTGTTCTGTAACACGGTAAAACTATTTCACTTACTATTTTATAAACAAGTAGGCTTCTAAGACAGTTAAGGTAAGCACATTTCGGTTCCGGAACTTCAGGGAAAAAATTTTTAGAGTTGATAACTGCGTCAAAATATGACCGTTGAGGGTGGTAGTATCATCTACAATAATGACTTGAGCTAACTCAAGCAATTAAAATTACAATCCAAATAGAACAACGAGTTGAAAATTATAATAACAATTAAACAAGTTTGTTAACAAATGTTCCCCATGCTACGTACAATCCAATCCGTACCCAAATTCAACTAATGAACAGTAAACTCAGTCTTAAAATTGGGAATCCAATCGAACACAATTTCGAGTAATTGAACCGATACGACAATGTCCCAAAATGTGTTTACCAAAATGTCCATTCATCAAATATAATAAAATTAACTACGTATTTATCATTTTCGATATTTTCGGTCATTTTGTACTTTCACAAGATTCGCTGATCCATCACCCTTGTGAAATTTTGTCTGAATTGATTACATTTACAGATAGTAATAATTCCAATTCAATTTTACCTATGAAATATTTGTCTGGTAGCGCATTTACAATTTAATTCGCTGAACAGTACATATAGATAGGAATCTACAATCATGAAACAAGGAATTGCAGCACATATTCAAGCAGTTTTACTTCGGCCAGCTTACAACTAAATCCATTCATTGTGGATATGATTGCACTTCAGACTAAAGCATATAATTTGAATCACGACTGTCAACACAGTTTTACCAAATGCCAAAGCATCTGCTTTTAAGTTCAGAGCTGAAGTACTGGTACTAGTGCTCAACAAATTATCAATCGGAAAACTATTTCACAATGCAGAATTTTTGGTATGTATCACAATGAAAGTTGAACTTAATCATTACACAAGCCCCGCAATATAGAGGACCCCACGTAAACTATAAGCAAAAAAGCAGATTAATTACAAACCAAATGAATTACCAATCTTATCACTACGCCGTCGATTCAAATGCAAACATACAATTTTTATATCCAAATTGATATTAGTTTGAAACTATAAATACTCTCAATACAACAATTTAGCACATTCTAAGTAGAGTCAAATTTTAGTGGTAGTAAGAAGACGCAAGCAAACACATCAAAATAATTTGAGAACTTTTTGAAGCACATTTCGAAGAATTTCCCCCATGGATGACTTTCGCTTGGAATAATCTGTAAATAAGGCTACATTTTTAGTACCCTGTTGTGGCCAACCAAAAATACAACATAAGTGACTAAAAGTCGGTTCTGAATAACTAGGAAACAAATACGAGCCTTTGAGACCATACTACTAACTTGTAGGTATATAACTATAATATCAGAAGTTAACAACTGAAATCGAGGACAATATTTAATGCTAAAACCTAGTAAATTTATTTATCTTGAGTATTTTTCCTAATCGCTGTTTTGGGGTTGCCATCCCTTTCTTTGGCTTTCGGTGGGTGACAGTTGCAGCAGGTTGAGTGGGAGGACGAGTTGGTTTCTTGACTGGGCTACTTTTCTTAACATTCCATTTTACAGGACTGGAAGATGACGAAGGCTTTGAAGGCACTAATTTAAGCTTCTTTACTTTCTTCATCTCCGGTTGTTCTTCTGACTGCTTTCTTTTCAGTTTAGCCTGAGCCTAAATTAGAATTTTTTACTTAATTCAAGTAGTTCATGAAAATTAATCATTTGCTTTCAGAACACATAAACGTACAGTGTTCTCCAAGGACTCAGCAGCCTTTTCTAATCCTTTTTCCACGGCTCGTCGCTTGGCATTAACTCTAGAATACTTCATGTCTCGATGGCCTACCGGACCCACTTTAATTCTTGGAGACCATGACTCATCTTCTTCTTTCCTACGCCCACGGCCTTTCCGGTCATTTTTTTCCGTAGACTCGTCATCAACCAACGGAAGATATACTGCAAGGAATTTATCAGTCAAGCAACCAGAAAATAGGCTTCAGCCACCACACAAAGTAGAATGGTCAAGTTATTGAACTCACTATAATCTTCGTCTTGATGAACTTTCTCGATTCCATCGTCTGACTCGTCTGATTCGTTACCATCACCTGTTGTTAGTCCTTTTGCTTTTTTGTGCTTTGTTCGCTTTTTTAGAGGCAAAATGGTGTCTTTCATTGCATCCATACCAGCAACAGAGTCTTTAATTGCTTGGGATGTATTTCTAGACGGTAAAACAATTTGATTAGAATCGAAATACTTCAATCTATACAAAAGTATTAAGTATTCAACTCACTCGCACTGAGAAATTCTCTCGGAATAATTGGAAGACTTGAACAATTCCTCAATCCCATCCAGAGTACCAGCAAGAACGTCGTTAATCGCCTTATTATGATCTCTATCATGCTTTGCTTTGCTTGCCTTCCTTTTGCATTTTTTGTGATGATGCTTTCGATGAGTTTTTGAAGAATCTTTACTCTTACAGTCTATCACTAAATCCTCAGAAGAAAGAACACTGGCGTCTGTATCAATTCGAAGCTCCTCACGATCCGATTCGACAATGTAGAGAGCATCGGAGCCCGTGTTTGAATCACAGTCGACAGTTTCAGGTTTACGATCGGTCACATTTATATCTAAAAACAGCAAGAATTTGTAATTTCTTGACCAAAATGAGCCCTAAATTGACCACACCGTCAGCCGTGATACTATTTTATCACTATAAGCTTACGTGTAAACCGCAGCATCTTAAAGGTCGTTTCTTCCGTAGAAACTTCAGTTGAAGACAGCATGACTTGCTGTGGAGGCATTTTTCTTTCTGTACTGCAGCCACTATAACAAAATCAATCTTGAGTTAAAAGATTATAATTTTATCAGCATCAGTTTGGGAAACATAACATGAACTGATCATACGTTAGCCCTACGCTATCTTGAACTAACTGGGTCTGTCCCATACTTGGTTGCTTTTTTAACGTTAGTTTAATAGGACCTGAAGTAACAGGATGATTTGATCGTGGAGATGAGGAGGGGGAAAATTTTGATTCTCCAGCCGTAGAAGTGCGGGATATCACCAACTTCAACGGAGAACCGGAAACTGAGGTGGGCGACCCTTCTCTAGATGATGTGGCAAACTGTCCACTTTCGATAGAAATACTGTCTTTTCTTGCAACTTCCTTTGGCTTCACTATTCCATCAGCCTAAGCAAGTATACCACAATAAAATATAAAGTCAGGTAAAACCAAATAGTTTTTAACGATGTTGAACACATTGTCTCATACCGATGCTGAATCTTTATCCTTGGGTACATGTTCTTTCGTAGATGGAACAGTTAGTAAGCGTTTTTCTGAGCATCGCAATTCCTTGCTTAACTCTTGAATAATTCTTTTGCAGTTGAGCTTTGCAGGAATGTCCTCCCGGCGTACCTTGCTGATCTGTATTTCATTGCAGAATTTATTTGCTTTATATATATTCAGATAAAATAGTATTAACTTTTGCAAAAACAGTATGCTATGCATACTTACCTCTTTCTCTGCCGACCAAGTTCGTAAGGCAATAATAAGGGCTTTTAAACCTTTTATGAGATACGCCGGAACAAATGAGGTAGTATTCAAAGATTGGATGTCGAGAATGAGACCTTCAGCGGCAAACCAATGCGTAGCCTCGAACGAAGGAAACAAATACTTTGCCGGCATTTGTATTTGCTTTTCCATGTCATAAACCCTGTCATTCGTTATTGCTTAGAGCTATGTTGACAATTAAGGTGGATTAGAAATGAAATTTTAAATGTACTTACTGCATTTGTAAATCCATGTTAAGAAAATGGAGAAAATTCCCTCCGAAAACAAGCGAATCCTGCGGAGTATAAACGGCGTGAATCCATCCCGTAGGAATAAGCAATGTTTGCCCCTTTTTCAGGACGCATCTAAAACACACAGGAACCTGAAAGTAACCAAAAACCATTTAACTACATCCTTATCCTTACACAAAATATTGAGGAGCAGAAGCATTCATTAATCAAACCTCATCCGCAAGGAAGCATTCATCTCCCATTTCTCCATCCATCCAACGGTGATACAATGTAAGATTAACTTCCGAGGGCTCGATAAGATAAAATACTTTTTCTCCCTACAAATTCAATTCCACCAAAGATTAATTTGTGGAATTTCAAATTCAGCCTCAAATATGACTTGGGAAATAAAGATAGTTGAAGTCTCAAAACCACTCACCCACAAAACATGATACCACACAGATGTACCACCGAAATCAATATGGAAATCCGTGTAAGAATCTTTCGCACTAATCAAACAGTACTTAGAAACTGTGGGACGCTGATTGACTTCATCATCGACAGAGTTAGGGTTTATGGGCCAGTAATTATTAACCCAATCTAATTTTCGAGCAATGTAAGGGGCCTCTACAAACTTGTTCAGGCTAAAAAAAATTCAACACAATTTTATAAGCCAGTTGCCCTTTAAATTTAAGCTTTTTTACCTATGTGGTGCAAGAAATTAGATCCCCAGTTAAAATAATGCTAAATACTTACTTAGTATGTGTGAATTCCAAGCTGATAAGATTTAATAACTTAGCGCGGCTTGGAGACGTATAATATTCAGTAAATTCTCGCATGGACATGAGAACATCACTCTGGCGCTCCACATCTATAACATCCACCATTCGTTCTGATCCTACGTATCTCTCGACATCATGCACTGTGAAGGTATCTGGCGGTAGTTTCATCCCAAGTCCTTGTGTTGATTCAATAAGGATTGGACGAGCAAATCCCTTCATTATTAGCCAAGGTAAAGTCAAAGCTTGTCCTCTCATTTTTAAAACCACTTCGTCTGGACTAGAATTACAAAAAAGATCATTCGAAGATTAATAAACTTTAATAAATATACAAATACAAATACAACGACAACATGAAAAATTTCCTTACATATTAAATTTGTATTCCTTCAGTTTCTCTATAAATTCGGGCGTACATCGGACAGATTTCACTCGCTTACCAGTTTTCCTTGCTCGATTGTCGAGTACTAAAATTTCAAGACTCGATTAGGAATTTTCTAAATTAACGTAAATTAAGATATTCGATGGAAGAGAAAGCGGCAATAGATTAACTTACACACAGACGGCCCAACCAATGGAGCGCATTTAGGGCAGTGATATTTCTCTATTTCTCGAGCTTCAATATCTGATATTTCGATACATCTTAAAGAACAAAATAAAACTTTTCATTTTCAGATATAATTCATAGATAAATCGAAATGGTGCAACTTGAAACTTACGATCCGTGAAACCAGTCGGAGCAGTGATCGCAGTGTATCATGAACTTTCGATTGTGAATATCCCATGGCTCTTGACAAAGACAGTACAACGGCTCGGATGAAATCTCCACTGAAATTTCAGACTCTGGAACTTCGGATGCTGGAATCTCGATAACTTGATTCACAGCTTCAACCCCACATCCGATGATAATCTCATTCAGCATCTTTAATGCTCTTGTCTCTACCCCCGATTTCTAATTCAAATTTTCTTGCCAATTATGACGAACTTTGGGAGAAATTTTGCAGCCAACAGCTGACGGGTTAGACTGGCTCTTCGACTCAAGTGCAGTGCACTGACTACTAAAGTTAGTCGACAATAAACTAAAAACAACCATATATAAATGAACCCACTATCAACTAATTTTTAACACAAAAAAAAAGCCAGAACAATGAACAAGGGCTGAATTTCTTAAATACAAAATACTTCGAAATACACAAATTGTGGAAAATTCTAAAAACTGGCTAATTGAAGTTTAAATTAATCCCTACTTCTTCTTCTAGTAAGATTACTCAATCCCTAACCCACAAAAGAGTATAATTTCTTCAATATCTTCACTGATTTTCCATTTGACACACTTTTCACGATTTTCTCTTACTTTTGGTTTCTCGAAATTTCTAAAGCAATTTTACACAAGAAAATCGGATAGTTTTCTTGGTATTTTTTATATTTTCCCGAAGAAGAGATGCTGGCCAGTGAAAATCGATATAATTTTTGCTTTCAAATTTGTAATATTTTGGAAAATTTAATTTTTCAAAAATGTATTCACAAGTTTTACGTGGGCCAAGGAGACGAAGGGGGAGAGAACCTTAAAATATCAACAAGAAATATGATATTTGAATTTTCCGCTCATTTCCTTACACCAATCAGAGGGCGTCATTTCTCCTACGAAATTTAAAATATCGAGAATCTTGAAACACACTTGACCAGTTTTGAAAATTACCCTTGCACCTCAAGGTTCTTGACTTTGAACTCGGGGCCACCTGAATGCTAAGTATTATTGAAAGAAAGAATCGTATAGAAGACGACAGACCCGATTCTTACAAAATCAGTCAAAAACCTCAAAAACTGCATTTCACATTTCAAATAAAATTGATTTTCTTTTTTCATTGAAATTATCGAAAAGCAATCGAGGAATCCCATCATTACCTACGTACGTCAAATTTATCAAAGGAGACATTTAATTTAATGAGGACGATCAATTAAAAAATGAATAATTTAAGTCTGCTGTTACTTTGAATTCAATTTTATTAGAACAAAAAGGAAATAAATGAGACAATGTGTCGGTTGTGTGTTGGACTGAAACTGAAATACTGAAAGGAAAGGGCTTGAGTTTCATTTTGAACATTAAACTTGTTGCAGATTCTTATTTACCTTGAGGGTTGGGACTAAGGTAAGAGTTCATAGTTATCACATTTCATATAGAATGAAACAAATTATCAATGTATAATATTAATACTGGAGAATGTGGAGATTTGGAGATTACTACAGGCAACTGGAGAAGATTAGAAGATTAATTTGTAGCCTTAAAAAACGAAATTTGAACTGTCGGACTATCACTCCGGCTGAATCTCAAATCTAGTATCAAGTGAATATTGTAAATTGAAGAGAAAATAAATGACTTACAGATTTTGATTGGAAATGGGTGAGGATCAGGATTTGAAAACCAAGGAAGACTTGCTGATCTTTTTCGGGAGTCAAACAGGGACTGCTGAAGATGTTGCTACAAGATTGGCAAGAGATGCGATCCGTCTAGGCCTTTCACCTTGTGTTAAAGCTTTGAGTCCTAGTGCCATGAATGACATACGAAACTGGAGTAATCCGAAAAATTGCGTATTGTTTGTAGTGTGTACGACAGGACAAGGAGACCCTCCTGACTCGATGCGTGAATTCTGGAAAGAAATTTGTAGGGTTCACTGGAGTTCAGACTTGTACGAGGAATTGAGTTACGGGGTAATTGCCCTGGGAGACTCTTCTTATGAGAAGTATAATTTTGTTGGAAAGAAGCTCTTCCGGCGGTTGCAACAACTGGGTGGCAATCCGATGTTGGAGCTGTGTCTTGGAGATGATCAACACGATTTGGGTTATCATGCTGCTGTGAATCCTTGGATTATCAAGTTGTGGGATATTATTTCTGAGAAAAGAGGGATACCTGCAAAATTCTCAAATGATGTTGAGTTGACCAAGTATTGGCTCGAGTACGGATTAAATGATCATTGTAGTCACATGTCTAGGAAAAAGCCAGAGTTTGATGATTCGTTGGAAGTAATGTCGATGGAGCTTAGGAAGATTGTTGGAAACGAAAGAGTAACCTCTTCCGATCATTGGCAAGATACCAGATTGATATCTATTGATATTAACGGATCTAAGCTGAAGTTTGTTCCAGGTGAAGGATAATTCGAATGATTTGCGATGTACACAATACAATTAACAAATGTGTGTTCTAACTTATATTTTTGCTATTTAGGGGATGTTCTCAACGTACAACCTCGAAATCTTCCGGAAAATGTTGAAAAGTTCTTTGAAATATTTCCGGAACTAGCTGAGGCTGATCCTTTCTTTTTATACTATAATACTCGAGTTCACTGGAGTAACCTACCTCAAGAAATATTATATAGCCTCGGCCCTCAGCCTTGGGTTTGGAAAAGCGTAGTCACGCACTTGTTAGATATTCAGTCCGTGCCACGTATCTATTTCTATGAATTGATGAGCAAAATCGCCACCAATGAGCTAGAGAAGGAAAGACTGTCGGAATTTTGTACTCCAGAAGGACAAGATGATCTCCTCAATTATTGCAACAGGCCCAAACGAAACATTTTAGAAGTTTTGGAAGATTTCCCAAACACAACGAAAGAGATTCCACATGTTTCCCTTTTCGATTTAATTCCGGTCATAAAACCAAGATCTTTTTCAATCGCTAGTTCAAATAGACTCTTTGCCGACAAAGTTCAAATTCTGGTTGCAGTTGTCGAGTACCAGACAAAAATCAAAAACAAGCGGAAGGGGCTCTGTTCCAACTGGCTAGCGCACTACTGCCCTGCAGAAACAATGATACCAGTGTGGATACAAAAGGGGAGCTTCACTTTCCCTCCTCCTGAAGAGGTTGGTTTTAATATTTCATTCCTATAAAATATCTTAATTAGCTAATGGTCGATTCTCTTGATTTAAGGACGCAAATGTTATAATGATTGGCCCCGGTACGGGAGTGGCACCGTTTCGCTCCGTTATTACCCAAAGAGTAGACTCGTGGAACAAGGTTCTGTTCTTCGGGTGTAGAAACCAGAATTCAGATTTCTACTTTGAAAAGGAATGGAAAAGTATGGAGAAGAATAAATGCCTAAGAATGTTTCCTGCTTTTTCAAGGGATGAAAATGGAAGGTATTTCAAATAAGTGAATATTAATTATTTTGATTGATAACAGTTATAATTTTGAACTGTCTTTGCTTGATTTTAAAAGAAAACGAGACTATGTGCAAGACGTCATTCTGCGAGAGTCGCTCGAACTGAAACAAATATTCTCATCGTCCAAGAAATTCTACATATTCATTGCTGGTAACGCCAAACTCATGCCCAAGGATGTCCGATCAGCTATAGTAGAAGTCATGAAAGCTTCAGGGATTGAAGACCCTCTACAGTTTATTGACTTATGCGCTAAAAAGTTAGGGCGTTATCAGACCGAGACATGGTCTTAATTTGACTTACTGTTGCTGGTTCAAAAATTGTGATAGAATTTGTAGTGTGCTGTATGCATACATGCATGCTTAGTAGCTTAATTGAAATTTTTTAAGATACTTGTACTTGTCATGAATCAGTCATCGAAAATTAGACTTGCTCAACAGCATTTTATATTGAAAACTCAGTCACGTAAATAAACATCGAAATAAGTATAACTCGAAATCAAAATACCAATTTGATCAGGTTATGTTCACTAGTTGTAATCGTACGAGAATACCTCAAAGCATCAATGTTTTCATTACATATGCATTATGCTTTTCTAGGTTTGCAAACTAATTGTTAATGAGTTGGACATTGGTCATAAAAATAACTAGGTAATTGGTCATCATTTTATGCATTTATTTAGAATTAGCATATTTTGAAGGGGCCCAAGAAAGCTATGAGCTTGACGATAGCAGAAACGGCTCTGCTAAATCCGCTAATTCTGCCAGAGAACAAATACATAAATTGGTTGCCATGGCAACAAGTTACAGTCGGGCGGTGCAGAGTAAACCTCCTCTCCTCAATTTTCCACAATGCAAGCACATGAGTACGCCGGGAAGTTTGAAATCTGGAAAGGGCGAAAATAATTTGATCACTGACTAACACAAAATTTATTCAAGTTTAAAAACATTAATAACTTTAACTAATCTTTAGATAAATTGAGGGATACGGGTCGACTAAAATGAATTCAGAAGGGACGGTGAGGTACGTGATGGTGGACGATCCAAGTTTCCTCGTCATACTTGCCATGAAGGTCAAACTTCTTAACTCCAATTCCCAAAGAGGTTGGAGTTTAGTGACTCCAGGCTATTGTTCACTCATTATTGTCGAAGAAACCAAATCCAGTACTTTCATTCTCTACGGAATCAGTCGACAAAAGATCCTCACCAAGACGAGAATTATCCCCTGCTGTTGGTTTAGTAAGATGTCGACCCATTTCGGAACTTACAAAAATCCTCGGAACGACGACATGAGCTTCGGGATTTCATTCCCTCCTGATGGATCGATTGACATCTTTCAGAAAAAAATAGAAGCCATACAGAAGAAGATGGTAGCCCCGCTGAAGATTCGACCGCTCGTTAAGGCCATCAGTACCAAGGAAGAGAAAGACATCTATGTCCCCGTCTCGAGCATCATCAAAACTAATCTTAAATTGGACGGATTTGTCATGGCCATCCCGAGGGATTTCCTTACTGAATGGTCTGAACGCATGCAGAAGTTCCACAACATGCCTGCTCAACGAAGGGGAATGGACGGGAGACGAAAGATGAACCCCGGCTCAATAAAGCAGCAACGGCCCATGAACTTCGATGCCGTTTTAACGAAAGATTCAACCAAGTATCTCACATACCCAAGAACGGACAGCATAATGAAAAGGCGGACATTCAACTCAAGGCCACTAAAACCTCTCAATCAATTCAAAGAAGCCCTTGATACCGATCCCATAACGCTCAAAACTCCCAAAAAACCGAAGAAGGTTTCGTTTACCAAAGCCCCCTTGACCATTCAACCAATGATTCTAGATCAGATGAACGCAAATTTCCAAGATGAACCATCTTTCCTGGACCGCCGTGAAAAAAAATCAAAGGTCCCTGGTTCCTATCAAGAATTAAGTCCAACCCAATCCCGAGCAGTTACTGCGAACGAGTCAGTCATGTATTCAATTGATGGGACGGCACTGAAACCCAAGAAAACACCGGCCAACAAAAAGAAAGGCACCGGTTATCCCAGTGGAATTTGTTTTTAAATACTAACATGCACTTGATATCTGTTTCAATCTCATTCCGGTAAATCACTTTCAAATTCACTGTATCTTCTTCGACCCAAATCAAGGCTAATTAAAATTCTAATTCGGTAGAACAATTCAAAACGAAGATTCTGGTATTTGGTCTATTTAATTCTATATATAGCTCATCATAACTAGTTTCAGTTTAATCGAACGCATTTCACGTAGTTCGTTGTGATCATAGACGGGCAAAATGGCTTACATCACCATCATCATCGCCACCTCCTCTGATTTTGATAAGGTCAGCAGTTCAGCACCGTGTGCTTCCCAAATAATAATTCAAATAATTGTCCCTAGTCAAGGACCTTCAAGTTGGAATACATGGTGGATTCATGTTGGTTGTAGACAGACATATAAGCGGTATTTAGGTTTGTGTGCTGGAAAAACATGGATTACCTGGACGTCGTTAGCTAATTTGCTTGGGCAAAGGTAAGGAGTTCCACTCTCCCAACCGTTATTTTGTGGTCCTTCGGTGTTACTATCGTCTAAGTCTTCATCTGATTGGTTGTAGCCAAGCATTTTCTATTGGTCTTGCGAGATTAATGTCGCTCCGCACTGCTTTTCCTGTTGGGTTTATATACCCGGACCTCATAATTGCAAAAGATGCGGACGCATCGAAAAGAGGCGTAGTCCAAAAATCATAATGTGTAACATCTCGTTTGTTTTGATTTTAATATTTAAAGTCTTTTTTTTTGTTAATTTTGTTGGATTTAATGAAAATACATTCTTTTGTTTGAATTTATATAACTTAAACTATCATTTAAATCATTTTAACTTATTACAACGCGTTTAGCTATTGTTATGAGGCTCAGCCCGTCTTAGTCCACTCCCGTAAAATGATGCTTGTCGATAAAATAAAGCGGCTGGGATTTTTTGGAGCTGAGACTAGAAAAGTTTCATTGTACGGCACAGTCTGTATAATAAACGTTTCACAACTGTGGTGTGTCGATGTTCTTTTTATTTAGAAACTTTTCCTTTAGATCTCGTGTGAATGGGCATTATTTATTTTTAGCCCTTGCCTTGTCCATACAATAATTGGTGGGGGTAACATAAATTAGATCAGGCATTCAATTCTCTTCAAGGCCCAAGTTGAAAATGAGAAAACTTTTACAACAATGTCTTGAAACGCATAGTTTCCTGCTTTTCAATTTGCTCAAAAAAGACAAGAACAACAACACACCTTTCTGCCCACAACCTTTGCTCTCACGATTCTCAGCCGATATGAATTATAATACACTTATTTGTTTTCACGTATATAAGCTTCTAATTCCCGTATATATTGGTAAAAAAGATGTGTAACCCCATTATTAATAAATTTGTATGTCTCCAAAAAAATCCCGACGGGAATTTAAGCCGGTAGGGAAGGTTCAAGTTGAACCAAATTTAAAGTGATACGTCTTTTGCTATCTATGAGCCTTGAAATCTTGAGTCTATTTGGGTTTCGCATTCGTTTATATCCTGTTATGGTATAACTATAGTATACGCGTGGCAGTTTGAGAGAGAAATCCCATATTGTGTAACTAGGTTAGGAATTAAATTAAAAGCTTTCTGCGTGATCTGCCATTTGGACGGGCTTTTATTATTGAACAAGGATTGGGGGAAAAGTTTTAATTTTTGAGTTTCGAAATTTATTGCGAATAGAGGGAAGGGGGGGCTAGTAAGAATTTTTGAACGCAGTAGATAGAAAAGTAGCTTACTTCCGCTTCTGACTTCTTCTTGTAGGGAATCAAACTAAGTTTTTAGCCCGAGCCAGGGCTTATGTGATCACCGTGTCCGTCCGTCCGTCCGTCCGTCTGTCCACACGATAACTCT